>VXBO01011445.1:765-18914 GCA_013400135.1 Rhinoptilus africanus
GAAGAAGAAGAAGAAAAACAAGAAGCTATTTTAAGCTATTTTGACAATAAAAAATAATAAATGCATAGTGGTATTATAGTGTTCAATAAACTTCATATTCAACAGAGTCCCATTATTCTGTTCCTAAATTCCTCCAAGAATATATGGTTGAAATGCTTACATGCTCTTTTTAGAACACAAGCTTTATAACACATTTTTTCTTGAAAAAATATTTATTGGTGAGTGTTTGCATACAGCTGCAATGAAGACATTTCAGATTTAAAATAAATGCTCTGCTTTCTTGGAGTCAGATTATTAAGGATGAGTTTTGCTCCATGATTGGACTAACAAACTTGTATTTGTCATTGAATGTCATATTCACAAATTGAAATCTGAAGTGCCTTTACTTAAAAATTTCAACATTTCCTTTTCAGGCACATTCAAGTTTAGGATTTAATCTTTGTAATCATTCAAGCTAACAAATTCAATTGCTTAGATATCTTTGAAAACACAACTGGAAAAGCAATGTGAAAATCTCCCCGCCCCCCCAAAACAAAAAGAAAGAAAAAAATCAGAAACTAGCCTGCAGTCTGTTTTCAGTGTCAATACATGAATCCTGCTCTGGCAGGTACTCCTTACAGAGCCAGTGTGGTTTGTAACACTTGTAAAACATAGAAATGTACCTATTTCCCATCCTTTACCTATAAGTGTGTTTAGTTTTTATTAGTGCTTTTAGCAAACAGAACTCCTGTTTCTTACCTTGCTTTTGTTTGAGGAAGATCCTACTTTAACCAATATACTTACATAAGCTTCAGAATTCCTTTGTTTTCTGCCATTTGATACAAGAGACAATCATTTACACTCTTCTGCATTGAATTTCTCTATGTGGTTAAGTCAGATCATTTCAAGTTGGACATTTTTTTTCTTTTCTTCTTTTTACCCCTTACTTACATATTCTTCCACCCTCCTTCACAGCTAACTCACTTAAAACATAAAACCTCTGGCACTTCTGACTATTTTTCCTTCTTAAAGTTTTTTTGGACAGGTACTAATCCAACCAGCCTATATATTATACACCTGAGCAGCAATTATCTTGTATATGATAAAAATGCATCTTGGGAATATATTCCTCTTACCTTAGAAAGAGCATTTCTAAAATCATCATTTAAATTTCTGGGATCTTTTCTTTAAATCAAATATAGAGATGTCATCAGGATTTTTTCATTCTCTGTGTTTCTCTAGCAACATGTTGGGGGATTTTCACCTTACCTGCCTTATTCCTACCATATAATCAGAATTAGTGGATAGATAGGCACAACTAGAGGCATGTCCAGCCTGACTTCACTAAGGTTTAGGATGAGATGAACTGTACTGTAGACTTACACATTATTTGAATTAGACTTATCCCCATGTTAGCTCCTCTTATTGCTATTTTAGTGGTACAGGAACTTAAATAAGCACTATGTGGCTAAGATAATGGAATTCTAGTCAGAAGATCTGCATCAGGTTTAGCTTCATAACACTGACCTCAGGCAAATGCATCTGAAATAATAAAGATTCCATTTTCTGGGTACCACTTCCACACTGAAGGTAGAATACAGTTTGAGATCATAGCATTTACGCTTGACATTAGTTTTTGATGTTTCTTTCTTAATTTTATTAAGGGTTCCTAAATTTGGATGGGTATTTTGAGACGTCTTTATTTGCAGGGACCTTTTTTCCTGGCATCTTGTTCCTCCCTCTGATGTCACAACTCTAGGTCTGCATAGACTCTTGCTCTGTATTTGCAGCAATGATTTAGAGCTCTCAAAACATCAGAAAATAAATTCTGCCATTCTAAAGAATGGTATAACCATGAAGACAACCTCAGCTTGCTTTACGTTAGAGCTCAAGAATGCAGTCAATTTACCACTGGTAATCCAATTAGTAGGGATCTCCTGATCTCTGCGACTCTTATTAACTGCATTACACTTTGACTTGGATAACTAGGGTGAGCAACAAGCACTATGCCCCTATTAAGAGCAGCTTTCCAAAGGTGCACAGACTTATTTTGAAGATGAAACAGGGTATGTTGAAAATATGAATGCTTTCATCTGCCGAAGTATTTCGTGGTGATACTACCATGGAAATGCAGTCAGGGATCAGAGATCTTACATTCTCAGCTTTGTATAAAATCTATAATGAAGACTCATTATCTGTTTCAAAGCCAACAGAAAAAGGCAACATGAAGCCACAGAGGCAAAGAGAAAAGGATGACTAGAGAACATGAAAACAGTGGGATGATACTCATTAGCATACTTGCATTTTATGCTCATACCAAAAAAGGTTACAGCTTAATACCTCAGTAAAAAAATCTAGAAACATCCTCCAAAAATTAGCCTTTCTCTTTCAGTTTGTGACCTGAGCACAATAACTGCTGTTACCTTATTAAAAGCAAAAACACCTGTCTACAAGCAGTGAAAAAAACCCAGCAAGTTCTTCTAGAATCTTCTAGATTATTGTTATAATACACCTTAGAGAAAGAGGATCTGACTAAATTTCAAAATGCCATTGTTATCATTCGTGCAGAATGCCTCCTGCCTATGGAAAACACTTACTAAATGCAATTAAATCTCAAGTATGTGGCAAAGTGTATGGTTAATCGAAGTGAACGCAAAAAAAGTAAACCTTGGTTTAACCTACAGAACCTGGATACCTTGATACCTCCAGCAAATGTGTTAATATAAATGAAATGACAGCATAATTGCAAGAGCTTCAATTAAGATAATTAGACAGCATTCGTGTTTCACTGATGCCACAATTATACTGCTGTAACTATTCCAGCATCATAGGTTGGATACTACATCATCAACACATTGAGTCTAAGGTTGGACTGAATTCACAATTTTTAATTTTACATTAAATATTTTAATAGAATGGTGTTCCTAATATATGCTCTAGATATTTTTATTTATCACTACTTTTCCAAACTTAACAAAAGTTTTGGAAGTAAATACAGAACATATTGGAGCTCCAGGTGAAACCCTGGCCTCTCAAACTCAAATGAATGTTTTGGCACGGTTCCAATAGGAATCTTCACCCTAAAAGTAGAGTGTAGAGCAGGAAATTTGATAGGGATAATATTCTTTGAATAATATAAGGGATTTAAGTCTAATTTTATTTATTATTTCAGATTGCATGTAAACAAGTATTACCAACACCCTGACATCACCAGAAATTCCTCTGTCATGCATGGGATTTGCCTAAAGGAGACCTAGGCTTGGAAATACAAGCATTTATGGTTGTGTTGGTGTAGTTGCACCTGAACTCATTATCTCTGCTGGGAAGTAAAGATTATTATATTAATTAGTTCTGTACCACAGTGTCTTGGGATTTTGTTTTCAAGGTCTGAGCTACAACTAGAGACTCAGAAATATTACAGACTCATATAATTATTTAAGCTTGCTTGGAATTGTCTCAGAGAACTTTACCAAAGTGCTTTTTTGCCCTATGCACCTAGCAATGGTTCAGTATATTATGACTAGTAGGACTCACTCTGATATCACTTATGCTGCAGTAAGCTGGAGTTTCAATATAGGGATCTGTTCATTTGTGTTGCAATCAGAACAGGGCAGTAACGGCAATTTCTCCTTTACTCACGTTTCTCAATATTAGACAAAACTCAACAGCTCAATGGAGGAAAGCTGATACACGTGAGAAGAGAAGCAGAGCCTAAGAGAGAGAAATTATTATTGTTATTAGGTGAAAATAAAGCTATTTAGGAATTCCTAAAGGTGTTGACACACAGTCATGCATTTAAATGGAAGGCTGTCAAGTAAAAGAACAACCTCAAGCTTGGTCTCTATGTAAACAGCAATTGCTTGAATAAAAGATTTTTGTAAAGTAATAACCCTCTCTCTTTTTCATAGTTCTTTTCCCCAGAAAGAAAATATAAATACCTTTTTTGAGAAATATTTTTCTTTTCAAGATTTAAGGCGAGCAAGTCCATCTTTTAATGCAATGTTACCTGCGCAATGAAAAAAAGAGATTCTGTACCTGACAAGACCCTTGTAGTTGTCTTTCCCTTCTCCCTAATAAAATGTATTTCTTGGCCTTTGCTTCAGGGCTCTGAGAGTCTTCTCCATGTATCCACATATTATTACAAATATTTGAAAATGGAGATAGACTGAAGACAATGCTTCCGATTCTGAGATCATTTGCATTGTGAAATCCCAGCAAGAGCTGGTACTTGAGGTACAGTCAGGCAACCTTAGAAATCTAGATGAAAACTGTAGATTTCAATGAATTTTAATGTTTTCTCTAATTCTCTGTCATTTCTCATAGAATTTTCCTGCAGAATAATTCCTGTTTCCTTACTCTTATTCAAGATAGACAGAAAGTAGACACTGATGCTAGTCATAGGGTGATCTGAGAATCTGTGTAATCTGTATAATTCCTCTAAAAAAGACCCCAAATCCAATATATTTATTTAAACTTATATAAGTAATTATATACATACGTATATGTGTATATACATATATATGCAGACAAGTATATACATAGAATTTAGACTACATGTTTATTCACATATGCGTTCATATGCATGCACAAAGTTTATATTGTCTATCTCAAAATCTAAAGAACTGGTTTGCTTGTAGAGCTACATATTAAAATGCGAATTGAACTGCTTTTTGTAGTACATCTTTTTGTGCAGTTCGGAGCGGTTACTGATCAGAAAAAAATGCAGCAGACCATTATCAGACAGTTTGGCGCTAAATGTTTCTTGACCTACGTGCTATGTGAGCCAGATAACAGTATTTGTGGAGAGGCTTTTTTTCTTGTCCTTGGTGAACTAATTTAGAGGGAGGAAAAAAATTGAGGTTTATTGTCAAGTTTCCTCTGGACACCGATGTAAGAAGCATGACTTTTAACTAGATTATTTTGAAGTTAAGCATCTAGTCTTTGTTTTCTAGACTCTCTTCAGAGAAAGAACTTCTCTCTTCTCTCTAAATCTATGCCCATTGTTATCCAGATGAGGTAATTCCTGACTCCCAGGCCAACCATTTCAAAGAGCTATTTATAGCTAATAGAGTAGCAACACGCCTATGACCTGCTGCTCCAAACCCTCCACCCCAAAACATGCATGTGCCTGAAAGACAGGAACGGCTATTTCTTAGCCTGACAGAGTGATGTTTTTAGAGCCTGGTGTTCAGGCTGTGTTACGTGCCTTGGAGTGTGCCCTGACTTGGCACAGATGTGCGTGAGCTAATGAACAACTGTTGAGGAATCAGTTGTGTGCACAAGGCAACCTGATTTAATTATGTCTAAGGTGCAAGACTTATGGAAAACTCTCTATAGAACCATATCCAGGCTTCTTCTTAGGTACAAATAGTTACTTTACTAAAAAAAAAAAAAAATATTCTGGGAATACAGTATTAAACAGAGTATAAAATCAGGGAGCAAACTAGCAATCTGCTTTGTTTGCCATCATGGCTGTACCTTTAGTTGTATGCTATTGCAAGATGGGACAAATCATGCTCTGTGTGTCCTTGTCCAGCTCTTTTGAATGCAGAGAAAACCCGTACAATAGTTTTAAAGAAAGTTCATTTGCAATGGCTAAAGTTCAGTGAGCTGAATCCCACCCGCTGCATTCACATGCATAGCAGCTGTTATGAAAATCTCTCTCCAGTTAAATCTACCTGTTTGTGTATCTCGGCCGTAATCAGTTCAGCTAGCAGCTGAGGAAGCAGTTCAGACTCCAGATCATTAACCTCCCAGCAGTACAGCCAGGAGAAGAGATGCTGCATAAAGAGCTTACTGCAGAGCTTGCTTTTCTGCTCCATATAGCCCCACGACTACTGAAACTCACACAAAACAAGTGTGGCTCACTTCAGTAGTGATTAGCGATAAATAAAAATATGTGAAATTTTATCCTTATCCCCCGTGGTCTGTTAGTTTTGCTCTTTTTGCTGAGGCTCCGACCCATGGAATTGATGGTTTGGGTACTGGTCCATTTTGTGATCTGCAACACAACATGTCCCATTAGGGGAGCAACAGGCTGGAGCAAAGAAGCTACTGGAGCATCTCACTATTTCCCGTTTGACATGCTCTTTGCTTTGCCGTTGTTAATCAGCAGAAAACCCTGCTGTCTCAAAGAAGCAAAACTCACGGTAATAAAATAAATCTTCAAACTCTTAGCACCAATGGCAAAAGGAAGAAAGAACCTAAACATTTACGGTCATCTCCTGGGGGTTTATTTACTTATATATTTATTACTTACTGCCAGAGTGTCTACAGTAGTTTAAAATTTTAGACTGAGGCAGTAATCACATTTTAATTGAATTATTTAAAGTGTGTAATTTGTCATATCTAGGAGTAATTTTAATTACTTAATAAATTACTTTGGTGTCATGTTTGAATCTCATTTTGAGTACTGTATTTCTTAAAAATGACTGAATTCATGAATATGAAAGTGTAAGTATTCAAATAAAGCAATTATTTAAGCATTTAATTACTTAATGTGAACTTAGAAATAAGAGAAATGAATGTCAGCTAAACAGCATTAGAGTTTGACCCTGAATTCTTTGCACAGTCAATAATTTAACTGTGTTCAGTGAAACGATTCCTGGAAATTATTACAAATTTGAGTGTTCAAGGGATGAACATTGTCTACTCTAACTGCTTACTTATTTCTATATTCTCCCATAAAATATTTGAGAGAAATATTTGGGGTCAATGGAAGAATTCCAGCTTTCCATGTAGGAGTGTTGAAAAATAGCGTGAGGAATCTGAATTTTTTGGGCACGTATCATTGTTCAAATTGAAGGAATTATGTTTGCAGACATTTGGAAATAGTTTCTGAGTTGTTGTAAGGGAAGATATTATAAATATTCGTAGCTCGTAAAGGTAAACATTGCCATTACTTAATCTGATTTTCTATATAGCAAAAGACGGATGATACAACCCACATATTTTTGTTTTATGCCCAATAACTGGTACTTCATGTTGTAAAGGAGAAATAAAAATATGCAGACATGAAATACCAACATGCTCATCTGAGAGAGTTAAATTCAAAGTAATTATGGAAAGAAGCAGAACCATAATTTTGAAATCTAACACTCCTAACTTCTAACTCAAGTTAACATGCTGAAGTTCTCTTCACAGAGGTTGAGCAAATTGGATGTACAATAAAAGTGGCCTTAAGCAACTACCTAGAGGAAAAAATTGATTGCCTAATTTTAAGTAAAAGTCAAACAAATTAGTGTTGAAATCCTGAGGGACACTTAATGATCACATGGGGTTGGGGTTACTTATTGGTAGCAAAGAAGATTTAGTGCGTTTTCGAGCTTTCACTGGTTTTTCATTTCATGCATAACATTTGTTTTATCTCTATTAAGCTTCAGATTTCATGGCATTAATCAGCTTCTGTTCAACTAGTAATTAAGGGACAGAGCAGTATAACACAATCTAAAAAGTCAGAGGGCTCTCCAGTCCTCACCCCGCTTCATTTTTTATAGCTGAAAACATCAATGGCTCGCTGTGAGGCAAGATGAACATAACACAGGTGTGAACCAGGCTGTGCCATTGTCAAGAACTGATAGCTCCCCTCTGTCAGGTCTTTCAGCTGTCATCACTGATGCTGAGTTTATCACTATTCGAAAGGAAATGCTTTTACCAAAAAAACCCCCCACAAACGCATATATAAGGCTGTTGAGATTAACTGGAGGTTCTTGGAGTGACATTTAGACCAACTCAGCTCCTTAAAGCAGCCTTCTTTCATGTTGTTCTTTGTCAGGGGTGTTCCTCCTATGTCAATTCGATTGCCAGCAAGTCTACAGATAATACCAATCTGGGAGGGAAGCGAGCAGATAGAGAGAATCAAGCTGTGGAGTGACCTGGTGGCAACTGGGGCTGCAGGCAATGCCTGTGAGATTCAGTATCAATAAACACCCGTCTAAATACTCATGAGGAATTTGGTGATACATGAACATCTGAGCATCTGTGGTACTATGGGGAATGTTGGTAGAACATACAAAATGAGGAGACTAATTGGTTGCTATTGCTGCCTTAAAGGAATTTAGAGTTAATGGCATCACTGCTTCCAACCTCCTAGCTGCTACACTTCACCTCGGGTGAAAAAAACTACAACAACAAAACCCTGATGCCTTGAAATTGCCTTTCCAGGTCTGATGATTCTGTTATCTTGGGAAATGTGTTGCGAGTCTAATCTTATGTTTGTCAGATCTTTTCATTCCAGCTTCGCTCTTCCCACCTTCTGATAATACGCTGTTGTTATTTTGACTTTCCTACAACCCTGTCTTTCCATGTAAAAGGAGTTTCTAGACAAATTCATGTCTTCCTGCAGCCTAAATTCTCTGCCAGAATCTGATATTTACAGTCACCTGACAGGGAATTGGCTCATTCTCTGTGAGGCATGCAGTGAATGTGGAGCTCCTTGCTCCCATGTGAAAAAGAAAGCAAGGCCTTTTCACTTATGTATGGAACCAGGACATATAAAATAACATTTCCTTGTTCCTGCTTCCAGAACATTTTTACAAGGTTTGGTAAATCTTGTAAATATATAAAGTTTTGGCTTTCTTTGTAGAAAGAATATGCAGACACATACACATATTTATAGATGTATATATTTAGATTGAGAATATATAATTGGATAAATATATATCCTATTGCCTTTCTGGTTGAAAGTTGTCTCAAAGTAAAGTTTTAGTACTACGTAAGTTAGTGTTTGTGAGATGATCAGACAGTGTTTATAATGTGAATGCTCAAAATGCCCCCATCCTTGCATGATGAGGCTGTGGAAAAGGAATATGACTGTAGATGGGGTTGTGGGCTTAGAAAAAGGAAATCTGGGGCATGTAAAAACCCAGACTCTCCTTAACTAACACCTGGTCCAAAACAACAAGTTTGCTACTCTAACTACCTCACTAAGGAGAAAAAGCTAAACACTGGGCTTAATGCTTCCCACTAGAATTAAGAGACATCTCTGTGTTTTCCCTTTCTTAATTGCAAAAGTTTGGGGATGAAGGGAAAAATAGCATTAAGAACACTTATATGGGCCTGATGTGACTCCTTTTTGTGCAGATCCCTACTTCGATGTACTCTCTTGCATGACCTCAGTGATGTGAGTTTTAAGACTCACATTTTTAGAGATGTTTTAGACATTTATCTAGGACTTCAAATCCCCTGAGCTTGGCAAAGTTTTTTTTAGATGTGTATAATTTATTCTAGTTTAGTTTATTACCTTTCTCTTTCTGAGTACAATTAGTTGGAACCATATAAATATTTAAGATTAACTATATAGCGAGATAAATACTCTATATAGATTACTTATGTGGAATGATCCTACCATCTAAAAGGAGGCTGGAGTGGATTTCAGACCCATGAATCAAAAGAATATGTCAGCAAATCTCCTCTGAATTTCTGTTCAAGCAGAAGGAGGCCACATTATGAAATGATTAAGCCACTCAGCTGTGAGCAGGAGTCCAGTGTTCTGATCCATCTGCTTAGGATAATTTATGGGGTTTGCTTGGAAGTAATTTCACAGAAGTAACCATTAGATTAGAGATTAGAAACACTTCCTGCCCTTTGCAGAGTAGATGAACAACCTCCAGACTAGTCAACAAGCCAAGCTTGGTTCAGCACATACCCTCAGAAGAGGACTTGGTTCTCTGCACAAAAAGTAGATAGAGAGAGACCATGCAGAGCCCTCAATCATTCCCCTGTGCTTCGGCAAGGTTCAAGCTTCCCTCTGTCAGGCAATACTTGCTACTAACTGGCTGCAAAGACCTACATATCAAACATTGGAACAGGCTGCCCAGGAAAGTGGTGGAATTGCCATCCCTGGAGGTATTTAAAAGACATGTAGACATGGTGCAGAGGGACATGATTTAGTGGTGGTTTTGGCAGTGCTGGGTTGATGGTTACACTCAGTGACCTTAAAGGTCCCTTTCAACCTAGATCATTCTGTGATTCTATGATAATACCGATATACATATGTGTAAACACTCGTGTGTGATATGGTCATATATAAACATCTGAGCATCTGTGGTACTGCAGAAAAAGCCTGTAAAATGTATAGGAGGTGACTAATTACTTGCGATTGCTGCAACTCCACGTTATGGAAGCATTGAGTTATTGGCATCACTGCTTCTAAAATCCTAGCTGTTATACTTCACCTGGGATTAAAAACAAAAAAAACAAAAAAAAACAAAAACAAAACCCCATCCCAATAAATGAAAAAAAAAAAAATGTATGTAAGTTGCCTTTCCAAGTTTGATGTGCCCATCACATGTAAAAGAAGACTAGCTACTTAGGTGGCACCTAGAATAATCACTGTGCGAGGGACACATGTACTCTTTTGGTACTAAAACACCTACACTGAGCATCAAAATGGGGAATTCTGACTTTATCCCAGTGTTTCTCTCTTTGCAAGTCATATGAAGTAGAGAAGACAGAACTATGTTTTCTTAAACAGCTAAATTGGACCTACTATGTTTCAAAAAAGTTTCTTTTCAGTTGTTTTTTGTGTGTTTTGTTATTTTTGCTGTGTAGGGTTTTTTCTTTTTTTCTTTTCTTTTTTTTTTTTTTAAGTAAAAAAAAAAATAATACCACACTGGTAACAAAAATGATACGCAATCAAGCACAAGATGGTTTAAAAAATAGATTATGCTAAAATCACATCTTTGAAAATAAGCAATTCATTGCTCTAATCAGTTTTTCTTTCAGCTTTCCCACCCCTTACCATTAAAATAAGCAGGATTATTAAAGTGCATAAGCTTAGTCATTAGCAGATTGCTGAGATCCTGCAGTGATTGACACCTGTCTTTTTCTATATTAGCAGCTTAAACTGCTGGTATGGCCAATCAAAACAAAAAGTAGGTTGATTATTTGGTGAGTGTTTAGCTCTAACAGATAATTTAACTCGCCGTATAATCAGAATACTGATATTCTTTTAAAGTTTGCCTGATACAGGCAAACAATTCTGAAGCCTTTCAAATTACTGTGCCATCAGATTTGAAGCAAGTATGTGAGGCAAAACTCTTGGTAAAAAGCCTTATCACCGTGTTTTTCCTAACTCATAACCGTAATTCATTGTGTATGTATCTACATAAAACACCTTGAAAGTGGATGTGAAGTTTAGTTTAGTTCAGCAAGTTTTCCAATTGCTCTCATTGCAGGGGGAAAAAAAGAAAAAAAAAAAAAAAAGAAAAAAAAGGTGTTTAATTGAAGTTTAGTTTGCCTTCAGAGTGATTCCTTGGAGCTACCTCATTGTGCTTGTATTTTCAATTGCAACCAAAGTGACCTTACATTTTGTAAACAAGGCCTTTGAAGAAGGAAAGCAGTGTTTTCATGCTATTTCACTGCCAGCTGCATGCCTTTCATCTTTTTGCTATTATAGAGCTTTTTCAAAGCTAACAACAATGGAATTTTTGTAATTAACAGTACACCTTGACCTGCATTTCATGGTTAAAATATTTAAATTAGCAGTGTTTCAGATGGAAGGGAACAATGCTGCACTAAATCAGAAGCAGCAAACCTTTTCAAAAAGACCGCAAGCCTTTTCACAAAAATTGCGTGATAAAAATGCTTGAACACTGAGTGTTTCTTACATTGGAATATATATAACACTCTTAAAACACCTTTAAAAAAAGCAAATGAAACTTAATTTAGTAGTAGCAGTAAAAGCTCTTTCCATTAATGTTCCGTGTTTCATCTAACAGCTGCAAATGCCTAGGAAGCACTGGTTGATTAAGCTTTAGAAAACTGTCCATATAGCGCTGCACTGATATAAATTGAGGCGATGAGCACAGGCAACATGCAGGCTGAATACAGCAGTGTGCACAGTTACCATTTTTAATTAAGTCACTGAAAATTACTTATGTGCTGATGTATAATCTAAGCCCTCACAAAATGCGTTGGCTTAAACCTCAAAAAAAAAAAAAAAGATGTTTTCAGGGAATAGTGTTTCCTTCGCATTTGGAGGAACTGAGAATACACGTGGAAAATTGCCACGACTGTGCTGATTTATGGATACTTGAACTGCATACACTTTAAAATATCCTAATCAAGAAAAAAAAAAAATAGAATATTTGACTTCTGAAGAGCTAAAGTCACGAAGGTTCCAAGAATGCCGCTGTTCCATCCACAGCTACTGCAAGCAGATCACTAAGAAAATCAGGATTTGTCATAAATCCTTGCTTTTAAAGTGGGCTGAGAAAAAATAGTTACATATAAGGCAGTAATTTGAGGGTTGTTTTTTTTAAAATCTAATTGTCCTTTTTCTTCATATCAGGTTAGTATCAAACTGATAAATACAATCAATGACCCCTAAATTCTGATCAAGCATCAAACTAAGTCCATTTGGATAAAAAACTGAAAGGAAATTAAGTGAAGCCAACAGACATTTGTGTGTATTTATTATATGACAGTAAAACTAATAGTAACCTAAAATTAAATTAATTAATGTGTGGACCATACATGCTTGGACCCCAGGATGCTTGGATTCAGGGTTTTTAAAATAGTTCTACTGAATAAACTGCCGCAATGTGAAATATAAGATGGTGTGTCTTTCCCAACTACATTCACGGAGGTAACTAAGCATTTCATGGCTAAAGATATAATTTGTCATATTAATGAAATATTCCTTTTAAGAAATCTATATACAGCCTATTCTGCTGGTGAATAATTTATACAGACAATAATGTTCTGTGAAAAAGAGTTCTCATTACCATTGCAAAGGAAAGGTAGTATATGATCTTTCTGACCACATACCCTATGGTGATGCTGAGAGCACTTTACTGTATGATTGAAAGACTTTTCCCCCTAACTACAGTTATGTGACGGTAATAAAGTATTGTTATTAAGGAAAAAAAAAAAATTACATTCTTCCTTTTCCTGCAGGTTTAGGTTTCTGAGCTACATGTTCCACCTAAAGTCTCAGGTTCAGCCTGCCTCTAATTACACTCTTACAGAAGTGCCAAAGAAAGGAAAATAGAATCACAAGTTAAACTGGAAGGGACCTCTGGAAGTCACCTGACAAAACCCCTCCCAAAGCAATCAGACCAGGTTCTCTTTGAAATCTCCCTTTGGAATTAGATTGTGTTGATCAGAGCCGTGTTCAGTCAAGCTCTGAGTATCTCCAAGAATGGAGATTGTGCAAGTTGTTCAATCAGCGGTAAAAGAGAGAAATTTCCAGGAGTGATTCATCTTCCTGAAAATCTGTATCTCTCTTTAGAATTGTCCTTCCAGACATAAGAANAAAAAAAAAAAAAAAAAAAAAAAAAAAAAAAAAAAGGAAAAAAGGTAGGAAAAGACTGCAGTCCTTATCAGTGAAGTGCCTAATTTGAGGAAAGAGTGACCAAATCCTAAAATGATTGTCCTACCTATGCAGTAGCAGAAAATCGTATTAGACCTGTGGTCAACAATATTCTGTTCTCTGTTTTATAACTGAGTGCTTTATGATGAATCAGAATTCATGAAAAAAAACAGCTGTCTGTGACATTAAAATAAGGTATCTATTGATTGTTTAGTAGGTTATGTCATCAAATTTTACTTTTTTTTTTTTTTTTTCCTTTTGCGCTCTACTGTTTTTGATCCACAGGGCTACTGGAAAAGGAACCATTGATTTAGTACCTCACTGTGGGGGTATCCTACATTTGAGGTTTACCTTAGAACAGGACAGTGCTCAACAATAAACCTTAGAGACTGGGGTACACCCTTTAAAGAAAATAAAATGTATCTCATTTTATTGAGGTCAGCATTATGAAGGCTGTTATCAAGTAGTGTCTATATGGTGGGGTTTTTTTAGCACAGGGCCTTGTGAAGCAGGAGGGCAGGTCTTGACAAAAGAAAATGTTAATGCTGGACTAGTGACATCCCTTGATATGGCATTTTGCTGATCTGGGAAGGGAAAGCTTGTATAACTGTAGTCTTTTTTCCAAAGTCTTTATATTTAATCCAGGCTAGTCTGTGTTATTTTTTAACCCAAACTATCTGGATTAGATCTGAAATGTAAGTAAGAAAAGAGCTGTGAAGTACAGAAATGAAATATATGAATAAGACAAAGCTGCCTTCTTTGGCCAGCCATTGCAGCTGTGAACACACCTTCGTGGTTATTCATGTTCTAAGTGTGTTTTTCTTTCAAATCACCAATGTAATTAACTGACCTAATATTAACTATGCCCTAGCTGTCATTCAAACCATCTATTAATTGCTCATCACAGATCATATAAGCTGCTGTTTATTAAAAAAAAAAAAAACCAACAAAAAAACCCTCACACATTATCTTATTAAATTCCGATACAATTTTTAGTTTTAAATTAATAGTTTTCAATTTTCTTGTTCTTCAGTTTTCTTTTTAAATTTCAATTGCTAACATCACAATTCCATTTGATTGTGTGGGTCACACCATCACTGGATGCAAATCACTGTACTTCTGATGTTCTGGTGCTGTATGATGACCTGCACAGGGGAGGACCTGCAATATGGAGTTCTTGTTCTTTTCCGTTGATAAATAGTTTTGGGTTACGATGTCACTTTGTTCAATCTACATTCCTGAAGAAGCAACAGTTTCAAAGTAGTTTGAGACACTTTAAGATTAGTTTTAGAATTGCCTTTAGATTAAGCACTTTGTATGTGTTTAAGATACTATAGAATCATAGAATCATAGAACCGCTGAGGTTGGAAGGGACCTTTAAGATCATCACGTCCAACCATTAACCTACCCTGACAAAAACCACTTCTAAACCATGTCCCTCAGTACCACATCTACCCTTTTCTTAAACACCTCCAGGGATGGGGAATCCACCACCTCCCTCGGCAGCCTGTTCCAATGGTTAATAACCCTTTCAGTGAAAAAATGTTTCCTTCCTGACTACTCACTGTTTACAAAAACTAGGTTTTGAGGAAACATATGAACCTATCAGATTTTATCAGCCAAGTATATTCAGATCTTGTCACTGCTTTAGAAGAAGATTTAATTTTATTGATGATGTAGCAATGATTACTTCCTAATATGTTTCTAGGATTATGATAATGTCACTGGAGCTTTTCTTCACTAGAAGCATAAATCACTTATTCAATTTGTTCTTTAGCAACTAAATTTTGTAAGATTTCAGGCAAGCCAAGTATTGTTTTATTCTTTATATTCTACTAGTAAATAACGTTCTCCCAGTAATGAATAAGATATTACAAGAGAATATGCTGTTTCAAAATACGGTATTATGGTTGTAGCTTCCATATAGGAGACTGTGAATGAGACTTAATATCAGACTTAATGAGTCTTAATATCTGACTTATACTACACCAAAATATTAATATAATTCAACAAATCAGGAAACAAAACCTGGTTGTTTCATAAACAATTCCTTTACTCTGTTCTTGGAGTTCCCTAGAATTTCTGTTTGTTTTCTATTTAGAATCAAGGCACGCCATTATTACCATGCAGAATTGGTCTTTCCCATGGATGTGTGGAACATCTTGGAAGTTATAGAAACGTGGGCTCTGCTCAGTCAGGAAGAGCAGGGACTCCATTAAGCTTCAGATATTTTTCTTTGAGGGGCAACTGTACTAACGCACAGACATTATAAATTTATTTGGAGTCACATTTCATATCAGAATAGGTAATAATTTGTGGTCTCTTAATTCAGGAACCATTCTTCTAGATAGTCATGGATTGACTGCTTCCTTCTGTAATTTCTCCACCCCGTGTGGATATGACAACCTGCTAACGACCTTGCTCCCAGAGATCCCACAGAAAGTCTTCTTTAGAGCTCCAAGATATAGAAAGGCAGGAGAAAGTCACAGGGAATAGGATGCAGAAATGTTCCATTCTTACTGTCTTCCATGTGCTACACAGCCCTAAAGTCCCAACTTTATGACTGAACAGTCCTTTAAAACACTGAAACACTCACGTCCACCACATGTTAGGCGTTGTGCTGCTCTGACACTGAACGAGAAGGTGGACTAGAAGTCCTCACAAAGGTGTGGGAATCTGACTTCTGCATAAACCAAGGTTTCAACAACAGCAGGGGTCAGAGATCAGGAAACTCCTAACTGTCAGCTGAGACTCTGTTTACCGCTCTAAGTTCATTCTGTAATTTTGGATGAGAAACAAATTGGTTTTCATCTACCTTAATATTATGAATGAAAAAAGAATCAAATGTATTTTAGTATCGTTTGCTTGGAATTCTGAATCCAAGGAAAAGTTATAATCTTAGGAAAAGTAACTTCTGCTAGTGTTCAAATTGTATTAGACAAGATTGCAATAGATTCCTTTTATAACATGCAAAATATCTCCAGTGGTCATGTCTCAAATCAAAATTCATCTCTAATCTGAAATAAAGCATATTAGACATCTTGAATTAATAAATACGTATTTCCCTACACTTCTCCTAAAGGCTCAGGGGAAATCTCAAGAAATTTTCTTTTTCTTGCCTTTGAGATTTTTCTCATGATAAAATGCCATTGAGTCTGTTACCAAAGAGTTGAGAGTTTTTCCATCATTTCAGCAGAGGGCTCCAGAATACACAGAGGCTGGGGAGTCTTTATCACCTCCGCAGTGCAATGGAGTAGTTAAATTCCCCGCTGCAAGATAATTACACTTCTCTATTGCACAGAAGCTTTGTCCTCCCATAATTAATTATGAGCAAGAAAAGAAAGTGTCCTTTTGTTGTTTTTAATGAATTAATCCTTCACAAAAATCATTTCTGTGACATAATAACAAAAGGACATTTGTTCACTGTCCTCATCAGCGCACATACCCTAGTACATAAATGGCCTCATGTGGGGAGTCTCTTTGTCTCTTCTGTCCAAGAACATACTTTATTGCAGACATGTCACAGAGTATTAATACCCTCAATTGCTGTACAGGTAGATAAGACTGTCTAGATCATTATAACAAAAAAAAAAATACAGAGGAAAGAGTCCAGTGTTTTGATAGTAATTCTCACTCTAAAATCAAAGGAACAGTTCTATTAAATGGATTTTTCTTCAGACATAAAAAACCCCCATTGCCCTACTTAATCTAGTCATTTGAAACATGGCTTAGATAAATCTATTTGACTAAATGGAGAAAGTCAATCTCCGTTTGATTGCTCATCCAAGGTGTAGGAAAGGAATCCATTATGTCACAAGATTGAGTAACTCAAGACTGCTTTGTAAGATTAATGGGTACCATGTCAAATGTATATTTAACTGGGTTGCACTGAAGAGCCTTAATACAGCTAGAAGAGTTGGCATTTTGCTAAAGCTGGAGTAAGATGAAATTCTTTAACATTTCATGTAGTAACTCTTCATGGAAGTTGAATAGACGGTCAAAGCTTAGCAGACATATGTTTACATTACCAGTTTTGGCGTGCTTTTGAGAAGGTAAAAACATAGAATCATAGAACAATAGTATGGTTGGGGTTGGAAGGGACGTTTAAAGGTTATCTAGTTTCAACCCCCTGCCATGGAAAGGGACACCTCCCAGTAGACCAGGTTGCTCAAAGCACCATCCAACCTTGAACACTTCCAGGGATGGAGCATCCACAACTTCTCTGGGCAACATGTGCCAGTGTCTTAACACACTCAGAATAAAGAATGTCTTCCTAATATCTCATCTAAATCTACCCCCTTTCAGTTTTAAACCAGTACCTCTTGTCCTATCACTATACTGAGTTTATTTTAAGGGTCAGTGTTACATTACCTACAGAAGACCAAAGTGCCAAATGGACTTATTGAGCATCAGTAGCATTCAGCTGCTGTTGCATCACTCTATACGGGAATGAATACCACTCCACCAGTGATAACGGGTGAATCTAAAAGGTTAATCACCTAATTTCTTCAGTAAATTCACATCTGTTACAACAACAGATGTAGCAGACATTAAAAAACATGTTTACATTTATAAAGCTGGTTTTTATAACAATATGTTGGTTCACACAGCATTTATCTTGCCCTGTGACATTTTCTGTGGCATTCTTATTCATCTTCTGTTGAGATGTTTATAAAATTAATTGCATTTTCATTTCCTTCAACTTCTTTTTTAAGAAAAAGTGTTATGAATTAACTTAAAATGCTGAAAATTGCAATGTATTTTGGTTAAAAATGCAGAACTCATGCCACTAGGGGTATTATTCTATTTAAACCCCTGTATAACAAAAAGTTCACACATTCATAGAATCATAGAA
>VXBO01011447.1:4546-19811 GCA_013400135.1 Rhinoptilus africanus
TCACATAGTATGTAATGTATTATGTGAATTGAGTGTTTTTCAGTTAATAAATTCGTGTAAAGCAAACTTTTATCCATTAATCTTAAATGACCAGCTAAATCTCAGAGTAAAACCTACTAGATGCTACAAAAGAAGTATTAAATAAAAAGTTTGTTTTAAACTTCGATTTGGTTAAATATTTACTTAAAGGAGTACTTAATTGCTCTTGAAATAATACTTTTCTAAAAAGTCAACAAGCTTCTGTTGTCCTACCACAATAGAAATATTTGAGTCACTTTTTATTTATGTCTAGATAAGGCAAATTCACTAAACGATTAAGTTGAAATATGTGATCTGATGATATTACAATACCAGTTGTATTTTCATAAAACCACTATGTCAAAGAACAGAAGAACTATTTTACGAGACCAAAAAAAATTCCATCTTTTTCAGAACACTATATTTTAAATGTCTAAAACCAGATATCGTAAAGAAAGCTGAAGCCTCCTGTTTCTGACCGCCCAGAATATGCTAAACTGGACTTTCTTTAGTATTTTACTGAGCATTGTCCTGCAGTTAGAAAGCTGGAGAACTACTCTTTGTAATTTTAAGCAAGTTAACCCAGGTTCTAGCATTTGTTATTCATTAGGAATATCCATTATATATACACATGTTAGTGTGTAGCTATATTTTTCCCTACAATGTATCTGTGGTCCTTTTACCACAGAACTGGAACAGAAAGGGCAGTTGCAAAGCTGCTGCTGTCATTTTTCTATGAAGCCAGATACTGCAACCAACTATACATCTTGCAGTTACTGCGAATCAGAGGGTGCTCCGCATCTGTTAGAGTATACTTTACATGTGGCAAATGGAATTTGCAGACTTTGTGGGTTTTGTTTTTTTCCGCTCTGAGGCCAAGGGAAAGAGAAGTGATTATTTCATAATCCCCCATGGAGTGTAGAATGATCAAATTTATGTGCAATTAAACATGAATGTTCTATTTAATTCTGTCATAGCAAGCTAGCTTTGGAGATTGCATGTTTTAGACTATGTTTAGTTCTGAAGACTGTCAGATGGGAAGGTAGCATGATAATGAAGGCAATCACCGTAAGTGTTCTGACTGATCAAAGTCAGGTATAAGTTAAATTGAATTCCATGAAGCCTCACTTTGTAAAATGTTTTGAGGTTTCATTAAATTACATTTTAAAAATTTAGGCTTACAAGCAGGATAACTGGTATTCAATTCTTCTTTGAATATAGTATTTTTCCAATAACAATTTATTTGAGAGAGGTATTAATATAAGGCTTGACTTTGCAACTGTAGTAAAATACCAGCATTCCCGTTCCCTCTTTTTAAAGAATTTTATGCTGGGTGCACACTGCACAATTGTTTCTTAATTGCTAATGGACCTGAGGGCCTGACTGGTTACAGTTGCATTAAAATAAATCCATACTCACCTTATTGAAGGCAAAAGGGCAGACTGGGTTGTTGCTGGACAGCACTTCCCTATGTCTCAGGACAAAGTTGTGACTAGCTTGCTCTGAAGTACTTCTCCTTTTAATCCCCAGGGAAAGGAAATAATGGATGACCCTGGGTGAGGAGATGGTGAAGACATCATTTTCCACAATATCCTACTGAATTGCTTCAATTTATGGGCAAGTTCTAAGGATACACACATAAAGAATCCTGCACATTGTTACCTGGGGAAAAGGGGAATGAAATAGGTTGACTGTTGTGTGGACAGCAGTTGAAAGGCAGCATTAGAGCTGGCCTCATCCTTAAGCTGTGTGTGCTGCATTACCATGTTATGGTATGCATTACCATGCATACCATCAACTGCATATGTGAAAAGAGGTTGGAACTGGAATCAGTCACTGACTTAGAAACCTAGTAAGGTTGAACAAATCATTGTCAATACTTTGCATGATCTGTTCATTTGTTTCTGTAAGTTGAATAATGTTGGTTTTTGTTATACAAGCATTCTGAACAATTTTACACATTTTTTATTACCATTCTTGCTCTTCTTTTCACACAGCAGAAGAAACAATATTAAGCTAAGAGTTCCTTAGTTATTTTTGCAATGCATATATATATGCACGTATTTTGTTTGTTGTGGAGACACACAGAAGATAGTGGCTAAGCCCAGGGCTCATGTGATTCTGGCATTTTTAAATACTGCCCCAAATTATACTGGTGGGAAATGTACTCTTCATAAAAACTTTTAATGCAGATTCCTTGTGACTGAGCCTCTACTAGAGGATTTTCTACAGAAGGAATGGAAGGAAGATGAAAAGACAATTTAAAGTTGAGCGTGTTTTTTTTTGTTTATTTGTTTTTTAAACTAGGGTAACATGATTTACGTTTATTTGATAGGTATAGAGAGAAGTTCTCTATTGCAGAGCTGCAAAATTTACCTGTATTTTATGACAGTTATTTTTATTTAATTTGTAAGACTGGACACATTCCCTTGTTATCATTATGCCTCAGATAGTTTAGTTGTGAAAAGAGGTTATTGATTACTTGGTAATTATAGTTTTCAACAGCAAAAATATTTGCTAATATAGTTAGTTAACACTAACCTGATATAGCATTAAACTCATTGGCCTTTTCCTCTTGACATTTAACCATCAAACAAGACATTAACTATTACTGATTATTTAGTAATGGCTTAGAAATTCTGACCTGATTTACAATGTGTCAATAGCTTCTCATTAGATTTTCCCTAAGTCAGCAATAGAACAAACAAATCACCAGTTTTAAAAATTTCACTTATTAAATTTGTATATACAACAGTTTCACTGAAACTGTTGTGTCAGAGAATCTGGTGAGAGAAACCAAGGTTGCTGGAGGGTCACCAGAAGACGTAATTCAGCCACTGTGGGCAGCCAAGTCCAGTTTATTTTTTTTGCAGAGCAGGACAGCACAATGCGAGTTAATTTAGGGGATGATGCACTTTAGCTTTCAATTGTGTCTGAAATGGCTTGTAAGTACAGCTCAGTTTGACTCCTTTTTAGGGAAGGACTGTCAGAAACTTCTTGTTTGATTATATGTGAATCAATTAATCTCTTTTCTGCTTCTGTGTTCAGATATAAAAATGAAGGCAACAATATGATGCACCTCCCACTACTGGGCTGCTTTGTCATGTTTGTACACCTATAGTTGTTCTCTAGTGCATGTTTACATGTGCATTTAGCATGACATGGTTCTATTTCATATAGGCCGAGTTTTGAAGCAAAAAAGAATTACCCTTAAATCTAATTATCTTTTAGCTATTGTCAAGGTGTCTGATGAAAAATAATCAGTAATGATTGTCTATATTTTAACTTTGCCCAGCTAATATCAGATAAACATTCTCTGGTGGTCTTTCTCCTATTGATAATCCGTTTCCTGATTATAACAACATGAAGGATGAATGCATTTATCAGCCAAAATAAAATGTGTTTTGATTGTCATTAACCCTCTACAGCAGGGTGATTGTATTTGTGTAACAGGGGATGTGACCTGCTGGCTCCTTCTAGCATGGTGAAAAGATAGGCAGAAAATATCAGCTCCAAGGGGACTGATGAAAAATTCTGAAGAATTTGTAAAACCCTTTTATCAGAAATTTTACTGAATTGTGTTGGTATTTTCTGGAACAAACATACTTTATAAGAAAGTCTTTAATATTGTACTGGATATCATCTGGCTACAAAACTGGAATATCTACAAATATAGGAAATATTAAGATGATAACATGGCTATTCTGCCTTACAAGTTCTGTTTATGTTGTTATGATGGGGTGAAGCAAGCCTATTCCACAGGATATAAAAATAAACAAGAAGGAAATCTACATACAAAGAGCTTAGAAAGTAGAACCTCTGGGTACCTCTTGTAGTGAATGATGTTTCATGTGTTCCTACGGTAGTTCCCAGTGTGAAAATCAGCTATTAATGAATAAAAGAATGAATTGTAGCTATATACTCTTTTTGTACCATTGAAAAGAAATGGTCACTGGAAGCAACAGCACCTTTATTTCTTCAATACATTTAGCAGACTTCAAATGGTAATGGGATTTATTTTTTTTTTAACCTAAACTAGGGCTTCTAACTCTTTTGGAAGAAGATCTCCATTTTGGGACTTCTTCCCACTTACAGGGCCATTAATACATTATCTAAACCTTGTACTGCATGTGACTATAAAGACTGTACCAAATCAGGTCCAGATGATAAGCTAGCTACTGTCTTTGATACCACTGAACTCCTAAATCACCCTGTATAAAAGGCTTGTAACTCTTCCTAGAAGTAGTATCCTGTTTAACTGGGAAATTTGTGTAGGACAGCTGCTTTGCCTGTTCCTCAAGAGGTGATAGGTGTCCTTGTGCCTAGATAATAAGCCAGGAATGTCAGCAGATTTGCAGGAGGAACCATTAGAAGGGGAGCTGAAAGTAAGAAGAATGTTTGGAGGGTGGGAATCGGGAAAAGAGAAGAGAGAGCTGCCTGGGGAGGAGAATGAGAAATCAGACAAACGTGAATGGCCATCGGTTATTAGATGGAGCTTTTTGTCAGGACTAATTCGATAAGGAGAAAAATGGCAGAAGGGGAGGTGAATGTATGTAGATGATGCGCAGCATGATTCACAACTTGAAGGCTGAAACAAATTTTTAAGTGACATTTCTTGTTTTATTTAAGCAGTCTATTCATCACTGCCTTGTTTGTGTGTGCTTAAGAAAATACTAGTATATCATCAGCCAGAGTAAATGAGGTACCATAAGTATACCTTTGAATATCCTAAATACAAAATGACTGAAGCAAACTCTGGGACTTAAAACAATCTTTGGAGTGTGTTTATAGCAGGTGAAGCTGCCAAAAACCAAAACAAAAAAAAAAAAGTGCAAATTATTGTGAAGTATATTGCTTTGAGGCTATAACAAGTGTTTTGATATTTATTCAGTAGTATTTTGCTGTACGATTTCCTGCTTTTCTGTGAGTCTTATCTTTAAAATTCCATTTATTCAAGGGTTCTGTTTGTTGTTATCAAGCTGCTCTGTGAGAGTTTATCCTATTGCTCCCTAAAGATCAAATTTAAGCATGAAAAGAACTGCTCGCTGTTTCTGGAGTGTTAAGGTTTTATACAAAATTCTTGTCATTTGTTTGCTTTCCTATGCTTAAGAACACCACAATCTGCCTGACAGATGTGCTGAGAATACAGTTGATATAAAAGTAAGAAAATATTTGCCAGGACTATGTGAGTTCGGTAAAGTGAAACTTATTTATCCACTTTTTCTCACTACCACAAGTTCTTACTGAGCACCCATAAGCTCAGTGGTCTGAATTTGCCTTTCCTACACTTTAGTAAAGCAGGGTCTTCCCATTCAGTATGCATTTCTTTCACATACCAAGACAGGTACAATTTACTATGGTGTCTCAAAAGGCATTAAATTCATTAGTAAAATATGCAAATTGTGTATTTGGCAAAATAAACATAATTTTGGAGTTTGTTTCAACCATCAGGCAGTAACATGAATGTACCATACAGGAACTGCACTGTACACTTTTACACAGTCTTTCACATTTCAAAAACAATCTGAACTGTAACAGAGAAGCAAGATATAGACTAAATATGCATGGTGCATGTAATTAATAACAGCAAGTGCATGACTCTGCTAGCCACATCTCCATTGCTATCCCATGAAGCAGCTCTAAGTTGCACCCTGTGAGCTGTTTATCACACTCACCATGCCTCTAGCATGACACTTAGCTCATAAACTTTCAGGTCATTGCCTGCTCTTGGCTGGTCTACAACACACAGAGTTCAACAGAGAGAGAAACGTCTAATTTTATTATCATCTATGGATGCCTCCTTAGGAATGGACATCTGGGCCTCTGGAAGAGCAGGCTGCTCTTTGTATATGTCTTTCCATCATATTATAAATGTATTCACAGAGTAAAAGGTCAAATACTTCTATATACCTTCTATTTTTTTTTTTCACTGACTTATTTGATCCCTTTTAAGTGTATTCACAAGGTACGATGGAGCGGCAAGTGTGTCTTCACATAGCTATAGGACAGTTTGTACTTCTACACAATATAAGAATACCACTTAGTTACAAGCTCAGATTTTGCAAATAGAACTACATTAGTATTGCAATTTAGTGTATTGCCTCTCTCGATAAGGCTTAATAGCAATTCCATACTGATGTGTGTCTACTTCTCTGGCGTTTATCTCATTCGGCTCTGGCTTAGGGCTGTCTGCACCATGCAGTGTTGCACAGTGTTTTTATATCAGTGCAGCACAACAATTGTATTACTAGCTGATGAAGCCATCCATTAGTAAAATTGCAAGCTCTCTTATTTCTATTTAGGGAACAAACTTCAGTTCACAATATGTTATACAGCTTCATTTTGTAAAGTTTTCAATACAGTGTTCGTTCTATGAGATGTGTAGTGTAAGAACTTCTACTCCCAAAGCCAGATAATCTTCTGCACAATTTCTAAAATGTATTCCAAAATAACCAATAATTTCACAGACCTTAATGAAAAAAATTAACATTAAGACTGAAGGATAGGTCAATATCCATCTCATCAGCATGTTTGCTGAATTTCATTTCAGCATGCTTTAGAGAGCAATTTACTAGTAATTTCAAGTTAATTTTAGCTAGAAAATAATTTGGCCCTATTTGTTATAAAAATTAAAAAAGCAAAGAGCATCACTGTAGTATTATATTGCAAATAATGCTATTGCTTTACAGGAACTCCTACTTAGAATCATATAGTCATAGAATTGTCAGGGTTGGAAGGGATCTTAAAGATCATCTGGTTCCAACACACCTGCCGTGGGCAGGGACACTGCCCACGACGTCAGGTTGCTCAGAGCCTGGCCTTAAAAACTTCCAGGGATGGGGCTTCCACCACCTCTCTGGGTAACCTGTTCCAGTGTCTCACCACCCTCATGGTGAAGAAATTATTCCTAACGTCCATTCTGAAATGACGCATCTCTACATCTCTGGTTTTAATCCATTCACCCTAGTCCTACTATTACCCAAGTTCCTAAAAAGTCCCTCACCAGCTCTCTTGTAGGCCCCCTTAAGATACTGGTAGGAGATAAGGTCTCCTCAGAACCTTCTTTTCTGAACAACCCCAACTCTCTCAGTTTTTCTTCATAGGAGAGGTGCTCCAGCCCTCTGATCATCCTCATGGCCCTCCTCTGGACACATTCCAGCATGTCCATATCTTTCTCATAGTAGGGGCTCTTTCTCATAGTACTGGACTCAGTACTCCAGGTGGGGTCTCATGAGAGCAGAGCAGAGGGGGAGAATCACCTCCCTCGACCTGCTGGCCACAGTTCTCTTCATGCAGCCCAGGATACAATTGGCTTTCTGGGCTACAAGTGCACACTGTTGGCTCATGTTGAGCCTCTTGTCCACCAGCACCCCCAAGTCCTTTTCTTCAGGGCTGCTCTCAAGCCAGTCACTGCCCAGCCTATATAGGTGCTCGGGATTGCCCTGACCCAGATGGGAGGACCTTCCACATGGTCTTGTTGAACTTCATGAGGTTGGCATGGGCCCACCTCTCCAGCCTGTCAAGGTCCCTCTGAATGGCATCCCTTCCCTCCAGCTTGTCAGCCACCCCACACATCTTGCTGTCATCATCAAACTTGCTGAGGGTGCGCTCTATGCCACTGTCCATGTCACTGACGAAGACGTTAAGACCAGTCCCAGTACTGATCCTTGAAGGACTCCACTTGTCACTGGTCTCCACTTGGACATGGACCCATTGACAGGCACTCTTTGGGTGTGTCTGTCAAGCCAGTTCTTTATCCACTGAATTGTCCATCCATCAAACCCATATTTTATCAGCTTGGGGACCAGGATGTCCTGCGGGGCAGTGTCAATGGCTTTGCTCGGGTCCAGGTAAATTACGTCAGTTGCTCTCCTCTTGTCTACTGATGTTGTGACCTTTTCATAGAAGGCCACCAGGTTTTTCAGGCACAATTTGCCCTTGGTGAAGCCGTATTAATTGTAGCCAATCGCCTCTTTGTTATTCTTCTGCCTCAGCAGTGCCTCCAGGAGGATCTGCTCCATAATCTTACCAGATATGGAGGTGAGACTGTCTGGCCTATAGTTCCCTGGTTCATCCTTTCCCTTTCTGAAAACAGGGATTATTTTTCCCCTTTTTCAGTCAGTGAGGACTTCACCAGACTGCTATGACTTTTGGAATATAATAGAGAGGGGTTTTGCAACCTCATCCGCCAGTTTCTTCAGTACCTGTGGGTGTATCCCGTTGGGTCCCATGGACTTGTGCACTTTCAGGTTCATCAGGTGGTCACGAACCTGATCTTTGCTTACAGTGAGCAGTTCTTTCCAACCCCTGCCATTATCTTCTGTGACTCCACGAGCATAGCTGGAGCCCTTGCCAGTGAAAACCAAGTAAAAGAATTCATTGAGAACCTTGGCTTTCTCCATATCACTTGTCACCGGTTCTCCCGTTTCCTTTCTGAGGGGGCTCACACTTTCCCTAGTCATCTTCTTACTATTAATATACCTATAGAAATTTTTGCTATTACCCTTAATCTCCCTGGCTATATTTAACTCTAACTGAGCTTTAGCTTTTCTAACCAGGTCTCTTGCTGCTCAGACAGCTTGCTTACATACCCCTCATTCTAGATGTCCTTTCTTCCACTCCTTGTAAAGATTCTTATTGAGTGACAGTGTGTTCAGGGCTTCTTGTTCATCCAGGCAAGCCTCCTAGCATTCTTTCCTGCCTTCCTCTTTGTCAGTATACATTGCTCCTGGACACGGAGAAGGTGATCCTTGAGTGCTGACCAGCTGTCCTGGGCTCCCCTTTCCCCTAGGGCTTTGTCCCATGGCATTTTGGCCAGCAGGTCATTGAAGTGATCAAAGTCTGCATGCCTAAAGTCTAGGGTCATAAGCTTGGAATACATCCTCCTAGCTTCCCTGAGCATCTTAAATTCTATTGCTTTGTGGTCACTGCAGCTAAAGTTATCCCTGAGCCTCACATTGGTCACCAGCCCTTCCCTGTTAGTGAGAACAAGGAGCAGCACAGCACCTTTTCTTGTTGGTTCCTCTACCATTTGGAGGAGGAAGTTGTCATCAATGCATTCCAGGAACACCCTGGATTGCTGTTGCCTTGCTGTGTTGTCCCTCCAGCAGATGTCAGGGTGGTTGAAATCCCCAATAAAGACCAGGGCCTGTGAGAGCAAACCTGCTTCTATCTGCCTATGGAGGGCCTCATCTGCTTGGCTCTGCTGGTACTTTTCTTCTCAAGGCCCTTTCTGCTGTTTTTTACTAGTTACCTTTCAGTTCCAGTAATAAAAAATGATGAATTAATTAGTGCAAATGTATGATAATTATTGCCAGGTGAAATAAACACAAAACATAAATGGTTTATAACTAATCAATAATTATGTACTATGCTCAATCTTCAACATTCAGGGCATGTTTAAATAGAGCCATAATAAGGAAAATCAAATTATTGCACAGTTGCGTTGATTATGGAGCACCATTATAACTTTCATCCTCTTCATTTGGTTCCTGCTTAAGTCATGCTTTTGTGCCCACTTCTTAATACTGCAAAATGTGTCTCTCTTCTGTGCATTGATTTATAGTTAATATTGAGGCATAAAATTCCCTATTATTGTGGCTTTCTCAAGGTCTTTTACAGGTACCATACAGATAGGCTCCAAATTCTTTCACTGCAATAGTATGGAAGCATGGAAGCAATATGAAAGTTTAAAGACAAACTTAAATGATATATGTCCCTGTATTTGGATTTAATCTGTGCCTGAAGATATTTTGACCTAAATTACCAAATATATTGCAGTTTCATAAGAGGCAGCTGCAGCCAGCTCATTCTGAGCTACTCGGATTTAACTTCATGGAATATGGAACAGGTAAAATTATTTATGACCCATTCATTCCCCTGTTCTTGCTCTGGATTGGGAAGAAGTCTAAACATTTGTATTCATATGTCGTATGGTTATTCTCTTCCTTTACCTAAAGAATGAAGGTTAAAAATAAAAGGTGATTAATATTTGACAATTCTCCAAAACTGATATACTAGAGGAGTGAAATATTTGTGATATGTTCTTTTTGGCATATATTTAAGTTTGTGTATGAAGTTTAAGATATTCTCTGATGAAAACACTACCAAAATGTGTTATCATTTGAAATCTAAGTCCCGTTCTGGACCTGAAGCTCACTTGCAAATGGTCTCTTACTTTATAATGAGGAGTCTACACCATAGCACTGCAGTAAAAAATCTATTAAGACCAGGATGAATTTCGGTTTTCAGGTATCTTTATTGTTTGACATGCAAGCACAAGAAATAAAATTACTCTTCTACACATTGCTTTTGAATTACCATTCATTAAAATACTGAAATTTTTATTTGTAAGTATGTAGAATAATTATAGTACAGAATGCCAAAAGATCTTTCCTAAGACCTGAGAGCTAACCATTGAACAAAAGAGTTAATGCTTTCTGTGAGGATGAACAGGTAACATCAATCATTTGAGATTAAAACAATCAGTAAAAACAACAGTTAGGCTCCCATTCTGCCCAGGACATTTGCCTCGGGCATGGTAATCCCAGCCTCCCTTCAAAATTGTGGCTTAGGTGGTGGTTCTTTACCTAAGGGGTGATTTTCATAGAGCTTAATGACTGAGGCCATTTTGCACTTGGTATCTGCTTGTAGGCTGCACTGTCTCTAACTAGAATTGAAATTCATCAATACTGATCTAGGTGGTAAAAATACCAGGAAACAATGTGTTACTAAAGAGTTTTCCAGATGTACAAGCTTTAGAATTGCTATTGACAAGTACTACTAAAACCTTTCATACATAAAGGTGATTCTTCTACCATTTTCAAGTGGGAGACAAAGAAAAATGAAAAACCTAAACCAGATTTTTGTTCTTCCTTAGGTTAAATGAACTTAGGTTAAAAGAACTTCCCTGCTTAGCTTATTGTGTAACAGAAATAATGTCTCTTCCCCTTGGCCTTATCCTGTTCCTTTGCAATGAATAAGACTCTTGATATTTTTGATCTGACTCCTCTACAATTAAAATATCTCAGAACTGTGATTGTGGAAAGGCCTCTGCTATAAACTTTGAACATTGAATTTTCTTCCAGTGTAAATTTTATTTTTATTCTATTATTTAAAAGATATTTGATAGAGGCAAATATGGAGACTGGGGACAGGTAAACCTATGGAGGACTCCAACAACCAAGGCTGCCAATACTCTCTGTGCTGTATCCACTGACTTTCAGTGGATATTTTGCCTGTAATTCATTTGTCCCTTTGTGGCATTTTCATTTAGATTTTGGTTGAGAATTTCTGCCTTTATCCCTTTTCCTTATTTAATGTTCTACTCTTGTGATTGTCAGGAGACAAACTTTGGTGTAAGTCTGGAGTGAGACTCAAGCTGACAAGTGTGGATGCTGAGAGAAACGCCTTCGTAGGTACATGGCAAACTAGTGTGTTGGTTTTTACTTGAACACATTCCATGACTTGTTGCTAGTCAAGTGGTACTTCACTAGCAGAGTCCTGAGGGACTTCACCAGCATCTCCATCTCATTCTGCATATCTGCAGGGCTTCCTTCATGACTCCTGATACTTTCATCCTATGTCCTTTATTTTGTGGTCGTTCTCTCCTGAGGTTTCAAACACGTAGCTAATTTGCCTACCAGTTCAAGCCTTATAAAAATTATGACAGAGACGTGCCTAATTTGATTCAGTTAGTCTTCTCTGCCATTTTTAAAAATAGAAAGACAGCTCCTATAGAAAGTACAAAGCAAATCTATTTTATTTATGTCTAACTTGTTCATTTAAGTAAAGTAAATTAATTTAGGAACTGATTGAAGAAAATGAAGAAACTATACTACCTGAGTAACTAATTGTGTTAATAATTAATTTTAGTATAGAATTGCATATATTAATATGCTATCATGTATTCCATTACACACAAGATTGAGATAAATGATTTGGTAATATCTTCCTGAAAATAAGCTTCTACATGGATTTAAGCAACAACAGTTAAAAATCTGAGATGACTCTTAGAAAGAACTGTTTGGTCTTGAACAGACCAGATTACAACCAAATACCTGAAAGTGTCTATGTGGGCATATGTGTCCTCTATGAGATTGTAATCCCAGAAGTGATGTTATGAGTATCTTCTCTGATCTCATGTACCATATCACCTGGAGAATTTCCTTTAAGTATTCTTGCAGAATTTGAGCCTTAAGGTGTTGGAGATGTTGTAAATCCCTGCATCTTACTTGGCAGATATTTCTGATTTTTCCATATAACATTACAGACATGTTATATTGGTCATTGATAAAAACCAAACAAACCTATGATTGAGGATAGAAGCAAATGATAGCTTTGGACAAAGGATCAGGGCAGGATAAAGATGAGCATTCATAAAACTTTTATTAGGCTCAATTCCTGTACTTTAACTGAAACAATAATTTTTTTTGTGAACAGTTTACTTGAAACTAGGGATATATACATTATTCTGAATTATTAATTTTAAATAAACTTATTGCCAAGTAACCCCGAATATACTTACAGAGAAGTACCAAATTACACATTAAATTCAGATCACTCAATTATCTTAATAGCAATAATAGTTTTACCTAAGAGTGCTGAGTACAAAACAAACCTATATAAGTTGCAAGGCAGACAAATGTCTAACCAGGGATTCTCTGTAGAAACTCTGTGTGAAGCATTAGTGGTATTAGTCTATATTCCAAATAGCTGTATGTTATCTTCCAATTGTCTTTCTGTGTTTAATTTTTGTTTTGTATTTACCCTGGAATTTACAAATGTTCTTAAAGGAATTTACTGTTCAGGTGAAATAAGTTACAGATAGTCAAGAATTCAAGAATGATCAGTGTTTTTTCAAAAAATGCTGAATAGCTGAAATTACAACATTTTGTCTAGTTTCTATAGTCCCAAATGAATTGCATTTGCATCTATTGGAAACCAGTCTGCTTTTTAACAAACTCACCTGTCACGCTGCTAGGTTTCCTGGAGCTGCAATACTGAATCAGCTCTAAAATCTGGGCTGCAAGGGCCAGGTATTGTGCATTTGTGCAGCCTTATTATGCAGAAATGCTAGAAGGCTGAAAGTCCTGGAAGCTCTGACTTTATTTCTAGCTCCCCCGCATAAACCATGGAAGTGTTTTGAAGAATCCCAATGGGAACTTTGGCTCTCAGATAGTACCAGCTCTTGAAACTACAGCAGTCAGCTCTCAGTATTCTGACAAGTGCCCAGTCATCAAGGGCTGCATGTTTTGTTCCCTTTAGGGAATAGAGAATTGACACAGTTATGCATTTTGTGCAGATGTATATTTTAAAGTTCCTTCACCTTCATTCCAGGGCACAACAAATCCTCTAGTAAAGTCTATGTTCAACCAGAAAAAGGGAAATTTGAGGTTTTAATCAGCTCCTTGTCCCCTGGAATATTCAGTGTTCCTAACACTATACTCTTTGTAAAGGCATGGATCTGACAATGCAAATGCAAGTAGTGGAGTGAATTAAATGGACAAAATAACAGCCTAGACTTCTTGAACTTATGAAATCAAGTCTGTAGGACTTATTTTATTCGTCTTTCAGCTTCCAGCCTTTCTTCTGATTCCTATACAGTAGGAATCATTTTGGGATCATCAAATTCCTTCCCCTGAAACACAAAAGGATCAAACAGTAGCAAATCTTATACTGATGCAGGCCCCTTATTATATTCTCCTTTTCAGAAATATAAATAATTTCATCTTTAAAGAAGGCAAGGTTTTCCTTCTGGTACTCAAAATGGAAGACAGTTCCAAGATGTTTCTCCTCTTGTGATTAAAAGCCTACCGCTAATTCCGACCCTAAATGTAATGGCTGTGTAGTAATTTTTTCCTTGCACAGCATTGCCTTTTAGTTATTGTATATTCTCTCTAAAGTTACCTACACCTTGATACGTTTGTAGACATCATCATGTCTTAGCCTCCTTCTAGCTAAATAACTGAAGATTCATGGCACCGGTGCCAAACAGACTGCAAATTGAGAACAGCTAAGCAAGGTGTACCACAAAGTCCATAAAATAAACTGAGAAAATGGTTATTTTTTTCTTCCATAAATCTTGGCCTGAAATTGCTCTTAAATAATTTCAGGCATTATTAAGAATAATATTAGACAGAAACATTTTATCTTGGAATTTTTTTTTTTTCTTGATTGACAACTATGCTTTAAAAGTGCTGTTTAAGTAGCCCCGGCACATACTTTCCCGACATCTTACCTTTCCATAAGGCTGTATTTCTTCCCCTTTTATGTTTACAGTGCTGTTTTGACAGTTAATCCATTTTCCTTTTTATGTCTGATACTTCTTGAGAAGAAAGGTCTCTCTGAAAATGCTCATTTTTTTTTTCCTTCTATTTCTCACACTGCCTCTCACCTCTTCGGTCTGTCTCTCTTCTGAAAGGAGCCCTAGAGGAGCTATTTTTGCGGTGTGTTCCAAGTGGTATTTCTGATGGAGGGATCCGTTCTGAACAGAGTGCTTCCTTTCAGCAGTTCTGCTATGAGTTCGTGCTTGTAAAAACATGTATTTCCTGCTGGCTCGCAGGCTGAGATTTCCATATATTCTTCAGAGCAAACCTAACGGATGATGTTAATGCTTTGTCTGAATGATAAGTTATTCTACTGGATAGGTAAAGCCTTGCAGGCCACATCTTCAGCTAGGATACAATGGAATAGCGCTATCTGAAGTCAGTGGAGCTGTGACATTTCACATCAGTTGTAAATCTCTCCTGTGAGTTTTAAGGGCTTTTGTGTGAATCTTCCTGCCCTGTTAGTATGTCTCATATAGTGTGAAGCAGACCCATTGCAGATGGTAATTTTATGTGCCGAATAAGATATTACCTAGTGTGAGTTGGGGGCATTTTGTTACAGTACGGGAAAAAGATACGTACGGCCTAAAGTGCCTCTGTTCACCTTAGAAATTCATCTAGTATACAGGTTTGTTCCAACAAGGCTAGGGATGTCACGAGATGTGGTTTATAATTAATAATGTTTTTTCTAGGCACAGGCTGAAATTGCAGTTACGTTTTTTTTTTTAATTCTTTGCTTTAACATTAACTGGTTTTGTTTTTTTCTTTTTTTTAAATTTGGATTTTTAAAAATTTTAATTAATTTAATTTTGAATTCAGTGTCCATGTTAATTTGTGTCTAAAAGCAACAAGTATGGATGTCCTTGGGAATGTTAGAACTTCAGCTCATCACATTTCCTATAATGCCTGAGAGACATATT
>VXBO01011449.1:8612-37155 GCA_013400135.1 Rhinoptilus africanus
ACGAAAACTCTATGTCAGCACAAAGTGGTTTAGCTCCTAGCTCTTAGAATCCCAGTAGTTATTTAATGATCTGATTGAGATGCCTAGATTCCCTAGGCATTTAGGGGTAATGTTCATTAGGAGTTTCATGTTAACACTAAATTGTGAGCATGACTATGGGCTACCTAACCAATATAAAATTGTTAGGACACAGATAGGCTGTAAGTAAATCTTTCCCAAGCTATAGACATACTTTGCAGAAGTGAAGACAGTTGTGGAACTGTCAGATTATTCAGGTTGGAATGGACCTCTGGAGACCTTCTGCTTCTCCCTCCTCTTCAAAGACAATTTTTAAGTAGTATCCAACTTCAAGTTTGAATGAGGTTTCTTAGGGCCTTTTCAAGCGGAATTTACAGTTTTTCCAAGAATGGAGATACCACAGCTTCTCTGGGCCTTTGTTCCTTATCTTCTTTTTGGAATTTAAAAACATATTTATTCCTCTATGAAATACAAAAAGAGAAAGAAGCACCATTACTAAATAAATCACTGTATCACATGGCAAGTTCAGGATCAGTTCTGTCCTCCATTGAAAGGAAATCTTAAAAGAGTATTACCATCTGTAGAATATTATACAGTCCTGGAGGGAAGGGAGGCAGGGGTGGTGGGAGAAGACAAACTCTGGAAGCTGCTTAGTTTCCAACATGTCCATTGCAGTTGTTTTATTTTATGTGGAATAAATAAATGCCATAGAAACAGAGACTGAAGATAGAAAAAAAAGCCTTTCTCTTCCCCATAGTAGGTAAGATATGCCTTAGTGCAGAAAAAGAAATTTAAGTATTCTTAATTGTTGTATGTTTGTGTAAGGACAGCTGTAACTAAAGCTCTTTATACCAAATGTTCTTCTTAATGGACACTTATTTCAAGCAAACTTGTATCAGCACTGGAAGGAAGGGCTAAAAGGGCAACTGTAAGTGATAGAAGTAGGTTTCATTTTGAACTGGCAAAGGGGGAACTTGATTCTGCAACTTTTCCTGCTGAACTTGAGTAAAAGGTACCTCGCAGCAGGGAAGGTAATATGTCTTTATTTAGCTGAGGTCAGACAGTTGATCTTTAAGATTACCACATAGGTTTGGCAGGAAATAAAAGTGAGCACATGGTTACTTTATGCCTTCCTATAAGATGTAGAAGTGAGGTAAGTCCTAACTGCTGAACAGTCATAAAAATGAAATGACTTAAACTAAGATTCATTTTGTAGCCGTCCTGGAAAAAAGATGGGGGCCTCTATGAAAAAGTGGGTGTTTATCACTGAGGCAGTAGCTGAGCTTTGAGGATCCGAAAGCTCCAAGCTTGTTCAATAGGTGTATAAGGTGCTCTCACTCAAACCGAAAATAAGTGAGACTTCTCTTTTTGACACTGAATAAAAGATTAAAGACACTCCTACAATATCTCAGTGTGGAAATGTCGAGGCAATATTAGCTACAGATATGTAGCTACGTTTGTGTTTGGTTTAGTGTCTACTTGCCATTATCAAACTGCAAAAAGGATAGTCATGAGTTTCAAATGTTTCAGGAACAGCAACAAAAATCATCTAAGGTGTTAAAACTAGTTTTTCAGTAACACAGTAGAGAAATTTATTCTAGTCATCAAAGGGAAACTAATCAGATAATTGTGTTACTCCTATGTGGAAAAGAACTTTCTGGTAGTAAATGGGTCTGTATTTTGTCAGAAGAAAAGGCTTAATGGACACTGAAGTTAGATTAATTCATAATAGAAATTAGGTGAATTTTTTTTTAACAACGAGGATAATGAATAATTAAAATAACCTATTACTCACGTGGAAGTTACAGATTTCACAAAGAAATTACAGCAGAATGTCCTTTGCCAATTCTGTAAAGAAGAAGTGGTTATATAAATGGATTTAGCCTCTTTTGTTTTCAGATAAACAGTTCTATTAATCTAAATGATTTATTTGCATCAGTCTTCAACAAAAAAACGGACAAATATGTATCTTTAATCCGTATTTTTTTGGTTTAACCAAATACTAGTATGGGACAGTGAAGTTGTCAAAGTAAGAGAAAGTGAGGTGAATTAACAAATAAAAAACCTAACCATTTACTGACTGGACAGTACAAATGGCTTTCCAAATTGCCTCTATGATTAAAAATCACTTTTCCCTATGTTAGTGTCCTGTCTTACTATTGGCCCACTTAGTCTTCCTTTCTCACAGTCCTTTTATGTTACTTGAGCTTATTTGTAACCCGTAACTCTTTCTTTATTTTATTTTCTAATTGTGTCATTTGGTATTAATTATACAATCTTAGACCAAAAGCTAATCACTCAAACATTCACAAGTCAAATGGGTACCCAGCTTGTCACTGACAGTAATACCAGGAATGAAACACTGGTTTAGTCATTCTCAGATTAGGTTCCCTCTAAAGTTTAAAGCTGTAGGCATGAGTCAAAGGCCTCTTTATTGCATCCCCTGAATTCAAACAAACAAACAAAAAAGAACGACAATTAGTTATCAAACTTCTACTTAACACAAGTGCTAAGTTTAATGCCATGAACTAAACAGCATTTTAAAATGTATTAAAAATAAAAAGGAATAGAGATAATCCATCAAGGGCATCTAATACCACATCAGCTACTGATTCAAAGTTGTAATCAGAATATTCACCTACAGGAAATCACAAATAACTCATATCTACTTATCACTCTAGCACTATAATGTATCTTCAAACACTTTCATCTTTAATAGAATAGTAATCTTCAAAGAACCAAGGTACAGTTTATAAAAATTAGGCCTATATAATTCCTATAATAGTTTCATAAGATTTTAAATTTACATAATTCTGAGTAGGAAATGCAGCAGCAATACTTGATCTGAGATATTAAAAATGTGATAAGCACACTTCATATGATTTCAGTGCTTTAGAATGCTGTAACTAAAGTGATTACAGATAGTTTCAAGTATGTGAAATAGTAAGACTGAGATGCTCTGCCAGGCAATGTTACAAGTTTTATAGTATGATTAGAAAGTCCAAGAAGTTATTTCAGTTAGTATTTGGTGATTTTTCTACTCTCTCAATGACTAATATTTGCTGCTGTCCAATAACTTGCTGTCCAAGATGTATTTTTCTACTTCCCCTGCTTTAATGGAAGCATCTCGTAGTATTGTATTTGCACACACTTCTCATTTCCTTCAATTAGAGGCATTTCTGCCATTTTTCTGCTGGTAATTATAGAATCAAAGAATGGTTTAGTTTGAAAGGGACCTGAAAGATCACCTAGTCCCAACCCCCCTGCCATGGGCAGGGACACCTCCCACTAGACCAGGCTGCTCAAAGCCACATCTGACCTGGCCTTGAACACTGCCAGGAATGGGGCATACACAACTTCCATGGAAAACCTGGTTGTATTGACACAGAGGCTTTTACTTTTACATAGTTACTTGAACATTACTTTAACATACATACTGAATCATGAAACTAGAATTACAATATGAGTTATTTATACTAAAGTAATACAGTCCAAATGACTTATACTCAACTGCCTTGCTCTTTATCTCATCGCCTCTGAGTATTAAGAAGCAGGAGAAATGTGTTTCCACATTGTAGCTGATCACTTACAGTTCATACTGTATGCAACATAGAAAAAAAGCAGCTCCAAATATCCCACTACAGCTGCAACAGTATTTATTACTAAAATATTACTAAAAGCAATATATTCCTTAAACTGCTTCACATAGAAGTGGCCACAGAGTACCTTACATGTTTCAGCCATTGCATTAGCATTGAGAAAGTTTAAAAAAAAAAAACTTTTTTTTTTTTTAACTTCATAAGGTATATTTAAGAAGAAGAGACCACTATGATTATATTAGTTTACTTGAGAGCACACTGTATTTGATTGTCTGGCCCATGTACAGAGTAGATTAAAAAAACTGATTGTCATCTGAATGTGTCTTAATTTAGATCTTTCTTACAAGCCATTCTAGAGGGGCTGGATTGAGGGTAAAATCACTCTAGCTATTTCTTATCAAACCATGCTGATCTGAGTGTATTCTTTGTAGAATGGATGAACGAGTTTTTGCCTTGCTTTGCTTGTAAACCACATATAGAAGCTATGTTGACAATTATTAGGGGGAAGAAAGGGCTCAAGAAAAATACTTATCTATGCTGCTTGTTATAGAAGATAGTACAGAAGATACCAACAATGGATCTTGCTGTTCCCCTTTAAAGTATGACACAGTAGCAGTGAGAAAAGCACCTTTTCTTTCTGGCCAATTCCAGTAACAACAACACAGACAGCAGCTAGAATGTCTCCAGCCATTTGCACAACCCCAGTTGACACAAAAGAACCCCTTACGGATTTCAACAGTCTGTCAGACTGTGCCAGAAATATGTGCCTGCTCACGCCACTAACAAATGATCCAGCAACCTCTGTAGGTCATTGGAGCAGTTAAATCACCACCTTGTGTATAGAATAGAAATTAGAACAGTTTCCTGGCCAAAAGCCAAGCAGCAGGGATACCTAGAGGGAAATGGGTCTTTGCTATCTGACAGTTGTTCCCTTTGGTCTCTTTATTCTCTCTACTGAACTTATGCTTGAACAAAAGAGGAGATTGAATTTTGCACTTCAGGGAATGGGTTAAGAAAAGCAACCACCTGTGTATACAGGTGCACTTCTGTTACAAGGAACACAGGTCTCATAGTGACTAGGACTAAAGAGAGCATTGCAACCAGAAAATCAACAACCCAAGAGCAGTACCAAGCCTGTTACAGAGAATACTGCACAGTAAGAGATCACGCATTAGGAAGGTGAAGTAGAGGTGTAATTATTAGAAGAGAAAATATATAACATGTAATGAATTAGATTACAAATGAGATGAAGAGGTAATGAAGTTTGAGTTTTACAACGAAATGAAATTAAAATGCTCCTTCTATAAGAATCTGAACAATGACTGTACAAGCAAGGCATCAGGGATTCCTAATCCTATTAAATCTAATCACCACAGTGTCTGTTTCTGCATACACGATGAGTTTGCACACGGGAGAATAAATTAAAACACATTGTACTGTTTCATAGTATCTCCAGACAACATGATGGGACAAATTCTGCCCTTCTAAAATGCATACACAGTCACAACTTCTGATGCGTTCATATCATTAAGCAACTTAGGTGTTACTCAAAACATACAGGGTGTGATGATCTTCTTGATCTCCTTTTCGTGCTTTCTTTGAATTTCAACAAGTTACTGTGCCATGATTACCTACTTATTCCTTGCTAGTAACACCCCCTTTCTCTCAGCTAAAAGAAAAAAAAAAGAATATACTTTTTAGCCAGCTAAAAATGAAAAAAAAAATTAACACAATGTTAGAATCATCTCCATTATCATCACAGGAGTTGTTTTAATGTCATAATATACATGATGACTACACTACAGACAATAATTTTTTCCTAACTCCTTTTCTTTCTCATCTATATTTTCAGTTCCAAACTACTTTCCCAATCTTGCAATTGAAATAGAAAAGGAAAGGCATCATCCAGACCCAAACAGTCTATGCTGATAGACAGATGAAAAAACATTCCCTATGATTATTGAAGCACGTGTGACATAAGAGAAGAGAAAGAGCATAGAGAGAGGACAGTGAAAGGAGGATGGAGAGTTTGATGAAGCTGCAGCTTTTTGAAATCTTTGTAATTTTTCAGGGTAAACGCTTATGGGACAATCACCAAGTCTCTGATCTTGGGCATATGAACAGATGAAAAGTTGAAAAGTGGTTTTAATCCCTTTCTCTCATCCTTGAGCCATGAATCTGGTTGATTTTATCTTCCACAGTACGAATGTGCTGGTTCACAGAGACAATGTTCTTAGTGTAGCTATACTTAGTATGACCTTAATCCCGCATGCACTTAGGGGCCAGCTCCATTGAACTTGATGTAAGTGTATTTCAGGGGTGCTTCACAATACCCACTGTGAACATCATGAAAGAATTTTCCTAAGCAGTCACATATATTACCTGTTTTACTATTTTTTTTTGTTTTGTCCTACTCTGAAGCATAAGGAATACTGTCACCTGAAAATGGAATCCGGAATTTGCTGTAAAGAGTGAATACACTGATTCGGTATGACAAATCCTATGTCCCTTCAAGAGTGACATTTCATTTATATTTTTCTTGGAGCATTTCGCCTTTGGTACTCATGCTGGCTGAGTTGTATAAGAGTGGGACTAAAGAAGACATCACAGGAATAATTGCACATCAATTTTCCCCACAAGAAGTATAAAACATAGTATTTGCACAGAAGGAGGAAGACCATTTAGCAGAAAGATGTCTTTACCAAAATGACTAATATGAATAAAAATCTGCCAGTTTCTTTTAAGTCAGTTTCCCCAGAGAGTATACCACTGACATTTTATGTTCCTGGGATTAGTCCCATCTTTGGCTTTACATGGGGTCTTCAAATTGCTTTGGATCACAAGAACCTAAGAATATAATTATAATTAACTTGGAAATAAATTTCCCTAAAAGAAATTTTATGGATGTGGATCACTGTAAGAACATGGGACTTTTGTAGGGGTGAAATGATCTTACAGTGGTGAGGCTCAGTTGGGAAGGAAAAGTAAGTTGATAGTGCTTATGAGCAGGATATGTCTGGATCACTCTGTGAACGCCATGCTGTACTTACCAAAGAGAGATAACACTAGACAAATCTGATAACTTACTTTGATAAATAAGACCATGTTAGACAAGGGAAATGAAGTAGATGTAATCTATTGAATTCCAATAAAGCATTTGATGTGACAAACATTATATAAAGGGAGAAGATGGGGATTAGTGCGTGAATTTTATGGAAGATAAGGGATGAGCTAAAGCAGAGAGAGTAACTGATTGTGCTGAAAGTGAAAGAAAGAGTTTACTACGGAAACATGAGAATGGTTCATGGGATTGAGCTTGTCTAACATTTACATTTTTGAACTGCTTGAAAAGTAGAATCGTGCAAAGGAAAATGATAGAGACTTACATTTAGGAGGATTCCTCTTCTAAAAAAAAAAAAAAAAGAAAAAGGAAGAAAGAAAAAGAAGAAAGAAAATGTGAATATCATAATAATCACTTTAAAAGTACCCTAAAAATTTTGCAGATTTTCATAATAAAAATAGGATTTGGTTTTAAAGCACAAAGCAAAAGACTTTAGGAATTAATAGAATTTCTGCTATAAAGTTAAGTTTTCATTGGCAAACAGCAAGGAGGTGTTTTTCACCAAACTGTAGCCTTCTACAGCTGAGTGGGAAGAGACCAACACCTCAGAGGATGATTCATGCAGCCTTAAAATAGATGTCCAAGATAAATGGGAAATACGATACAATTCCTGCAGCGAGGGCTCAGTGGCTCAGGACATGCCTTATTCCCTGTTGTGGGTGCCATCAAGGTCTGTCCAGGGGAGGGCACGGAGGAAAACAAGCATTCTGGAAAGTATGAGCTATCAGCAAAGACCAAGCGGGTTAGGACTGTTAAGAGTAAGGACATTAAAGATCAAGGGTGGAAGGTACTGCAATGTTTTTCTGTAAGCAGCTGCTGAAATGAGGAAGGGAGCAATCTTGAGAAGGTTGTAAATTTCTATGAAAAAAAATCAGCAACTATCTGTCAGAAATGATGCATTGATTCTAAAACTGCTATTCTTGTAACTCTCAAGGACACTTCTCTGTAATTATTGGCATTGATCTCCAAAACTTTTCTGAGACAAAAGCAGGAACACTGACTCTGGTTGACTCTCAAGTTCTTAAAAGTCACTGTGAAACAACAGCGTCTCCATACAATGGTTGAGGAGGATGAGAAACAGGTTTCATATCTGAGCATCCATTCAAAATGGTATTGTGTTGCAAAAGGACCACACTGAGAGGTGCTGGAAAGAAAAGCCAAAGTGAGACTTAATCAAGGTTGAAATGCCAAAAAGTGTTCCACCATATAGCAAGATGAGACTGTATAAGAGACAAGAGCATTTCAGAATATTTGCAAACCTTTGTAACTCTTCTTTTTCTTTGAGTAAATAAATGCATGCAGTAGTGGTTTGGTACAGGTTGCCCAAGGACAAGACGACAGATGCTCTCACCCACCTCTCGCTCTAAGGAGAGGAAGAAAAAAGATAAAGAGCGTTAAGAGTTTAGAAAAAAAACTAAGCTGCTTAATTGAGCCAGCAATGTGCCCTTGTGGCCAAGAAGGCCAATGGCATCCTGGGGTGCATCAAGAAGAGTGTGTCCAGCAGGTGGAGGGAGGTCATCNTCTAAGGTGGCCCTTGGCAGGGTCATTGGACTAGATGATCTCCAGAGGTCCCTTCCAACCCTGTGATTCCGTGTTTCTGTGATTCTGTGATTCCGCTGTCACAGGAATTCCCAGAGACTACTTGCTGGGTCAGTTTGTAATATTACCCAGGTAGTGTCCATAAATAATACATCACTAGAGCGATGGATCATGATTACTGTTTTCCTTAATTCATTTCCCACTTGTGTCAATGTTATTGACGCATCCTACTGATGTCATGTAATCCCAGTCTTGGGTTCACAGACATTCTCTACAATGACTTGAATTGGTCCTTCCAAAGGACATGATCCATGAACTACAAAGTGAATTTAAGAGGGAAAAGAGGGCTCTGCCTTCCATCGGGATCAGGTTCTGCTAGGGCACTAGGGTCCTATCCAGAACTTGTTTTAAACAATGAGGTTACACCAATTATTTATTATATCTTAGTTATTGATTCTGTCTCAGCTGGGAGCCAGAAGCTGCACAATGAAAATGTGATTTTTTTTTTAAGTAAGTTGTGAAAACCACCATAGTTTTAGATAAGAAATCTAGTGAGAAATGAGGAGATGTCTCCCCTGCCTAGAAGCTGTGCAACGTACAAGTCAGCAGTATCAGAGTGCATGTCAGCATTTTGGATACAAGTTAATTTGGAGCAAGTTAATTCAACTTGCTGCCAGCAGCAGGCGTGACAGGGAAGATGCGGGTACCTGTGCGGAGCTCCTGCACGAGCTGTGTGCGAGGACGGAGCTGTGCTCCGAGCTCTGGAGACGGTGACTGATGAGGGGTCAGTGCAGATTAGAGCAGAACAGCACGTTCCCATCCCAGGTGGTGTAATGAGGCTGATAAAAAAATAAGGTCTAAATGCTTGATTCAGTTCAGCTTTTCTGTTAAGTGACATAAATCATGAGGAGAATTTGACTTGCATGTGTGAGTCTGATTTTATTAAAGGTGTTAATGATACCACTAATCATCTTGCCAACAGCTCTACCCAGTTCCCATTCAGGTCAGCCCTTTGCTCTTTCAGCAGCGGGATTATTCTGATGGGTTGTTTCCTGTTGATTTCTTTCTTCATCCCTACTCTATAAACATGTGGCCAATGTCAATGTAAACCTATTAGAAATGTCGCATACATGTAAACCACGAATTCTCAGCTAGTGTAATCCTGAATATTTTTAGCCACTTCTGTTAGTCTGAAGAATAAATTCATCTGAAAAGCTGGCTGAGCAGTTTGAATTTGCTGGGGATAAATCTGTGTACCTCTGGTTTTAGTACTTCATCGCAGAAATCTTTCTGATCTCAGACTTCTTGAAAGAGTCTGTCACTTACTGGTAGATCATATTTTAAAAAAAGAGCCCAGCACCTCTCACAGGAGATGTTCCTTTGCATTTTCATTTATTTGACTCAGGAGATGAACCTTCAGCTCCCTGATTTTTCAGTTTTCTCTGCATTTTTTATAAATCCATAGTGATAGCACTTGCAGTATATTCACGTAGCAATTCCATTTCACTTCATATTTCCATTTGTTTCCATTTCCATCTCACTTAAATCTTCTTCTTTAGACCACTTACATTTAATTTGATCATAATAATAAAAAGCTTTGCTTTGGGAATGTAAATTATATATGAAATCCATGTAAGTTCAATCTTTTTAAAAAATACACATTTTGATAGAAGGAAATCGAAAGTTGAATGCTAAAGCTTGTGATTTACAGTGAATTCTGGCTCAGAGTGAAGTACAATTGAAAAGGCCATTTTCCTTTCCCTTATTTTTGTTAAAAATTTAGTTTATTTCATATAAATGGTCATTTTTCTGCATATTTCTGCTTTTGCCTCAATTGCATGCTATAGGGAATTTAAAAGATTGCTAAACAAACAACTTTAACTCCATTTTCATTCTTTTCTTGTTAACAGAGAAGAAATATGTCTCTGCTTTGTTTGTTTTAAAAAATTAATCTGAAGTATTTTTGCTATTTTGAAGCCTCTTTTTATGGCAATCACAACCGGTATCATTTATCATGAGTATAACACTTGTTACGTACATTTTATATAACTTATTTTTTTAATACTTTGTAAATCCATTATATAATGGATGAACATGCTGCTCCAATAATTTATATTTCAGGATAAAACACAAAGAGTTTTTAAAATATCCTGGAAAAATTTGTGGTGGTTTTAATCAACTACAATGTGAAGTTCTGTGCTTTTGCTGAATAGTTGTTTTTGAAAGATGCGGATTAAGCATCATTAAAACATCTTCTCATTTACAGTGCTACATATCTCAGCGAATGCATCTGTTCTCCAGGCCCTCGGTGCACACTCATAGCCAGAAAAAAAAAAAAAAAATGATTTGAAAACAGAGATGGAAGGCAGCTGAGATCAGAGAAAGAAATAATAAGAGAATCAGGGAGAAAAAGAAGGTAGTGCTCAATGGTCTTGGTACATCCTGAACCTGCATTGTCTGCCCAGGGGGATCAGTGATGAGACTTTTTCTTTAGATAAGAAAGATCTGAAGATAGCTTTTTTATCTGGAACTGAGCTGAGGGAACCATCTTCACTGGTTTTGTAAAATATTCAAATTGTATTTGTTGTGGTTGGTGTTTCTTTTAGTCTAGCCATCTCTTTTAAATAAGATTTATTTTTGTAGATGAAAGTTCTCAGTCACTAAGGAGAAATATGGCAAGTAAAGACAGCATCTGCACTCCAAAGCACTGCTCATGCACTTGAAAATTAGGTGGATTGTAAAATTCAGTGTATAAATATTTGCAAAATTTAAAAATACAAGGAAAATATATGTTTGGAAAGGGCAGTAAATGTCAGTATATGTACATAAGAGCTTATATACGCTGAAGATGTATTTGAATATTAAACAAAATCAGGACTTTGAAAACTCCATTTTTCTTTATGCCTGGAACTGACTATTCCTCTGTGTACATTATCGTCTCCAAAGACCTCTCTTCATCCTTCCCAGTGACACATCTGCCATCTCTCCCTGCTTTCCCTTCCCTGTCTTTCCATAATTTTACCACCTAAAACCGCTGCTCAGGGCAGACAAATGGCAGAGATGAATAGAATAATCTGACGTGCAGCCTGGGCCAGGTGGGCTCAGCTGGAGTTCCTCACCCCACAGTCTGCTGTGAAGTCTCTTGTGTCCCTTGACTTTCACATCCCTTTTTATTAAAGGGCCCTTTTTGATCGCCAAAGAAGATTGCACTCCTGCTTTTCACATCCTTTAACAACATGGGGCAGAGGTTATCTGTATCACAGAATCACAGAATCATAGGGTTGGAAGGGCCCTCTGGAGATCATCTAGTCCATCCCCCTGCCAGAGCAGGGCCACCTTAGAGCAGGTTACACAGGAACGCGTCCAGGCGGGTTTGGAACGTCTCCAGAGACGGAGACTCCACCACCTCCCTGGGCAGCCTGTGCCAGGGCTCTGCCACCCTCAAGGGAAAGAAGTTCCTCCTCATGTTTAGGTGGAACTTCCTATGCTCAAGTTTGTGCCCATTCCCTCTTGTCCTATCACTGGGCACCACTGAAAAGAGCCTGGCCCCATCCTCCTGACACCCACACTTTAAGCATTTATAAGTGTTGATCAGGTCCCCCCTCAGACGTCTCTTTTCCAGACTAAAGAGACCCAATTCCCTTAGTCTTTCTTCATAAGAGACATCTTCTGAAACATCATCTGAACGTCATTCTGAACATCAGCTGAAAGTTTCTTTCCTCTGAATAAAATGTGTCCCTGGTAACATCCAGTGAGGAGATGAGTCCATTTTCCTAAAAAATACTCACTATCAACAATGGTCCGTATGTCTTAGCATGTTTGATGGTGTTGCATAACTTGCACTTCCCATACAGTTGCCTTACTAGAGGGCACTGTATGGTAGGTGGAGATTTTCACAGAAAATCTTTTTTTGCATCTGTGAATAAGTAAGATTAAATATGTTTATAAATATAGTATAATGGGTGACTAGAATGAGATGACAGATCACAAAAAAAGAATCATCATAATACAAGAGGGTCATTTACTATGTTCTTAACAGCAGAGCACAAACATTTTCCAGGAATTTCTTTTTCATTTTAAGCCCCAATACTAATGACAAAGTAGTTCTTTTTTTTTTCTGTCCTCTCCCTCTCCTTCCTCCAAGTTCATTCCAGTTTTGCTACTTTAAAGATTCTTAGGCAAAACTAGCAGACGTTTTCACTTGAGTTATTACTTTAGAAGAAATATTAGTACAGTATCTTAAAGTGTGGATTGGCTCTGTTCTTCCTGAGCATTTAATAGACCATGTGTGACCATTATCTTGTGGTATTCTTAACAAGCAGTCTGCAGTCTGCACAGCTGAGGCAGCTGTTTCTAACTTCTTTCTCTTTCAGAACATAATTTTGTATGGCCAGCAGGAGGAAAATGACAAAATTTGGCTCAGGCCTGCATTACAGCTCACCATGAGTGCAGTCTCTGCTGATATTTTGTTGTATAAAGTGTTCTCATAGGACCTTACGCAGGCTGATTTGCTTGTGCTGATTTGATTTGGCTAATATCACTTTGTTAGACTCGTGCAAGATATTTTACATCTGCTGCTATCATGTTGTTGATAATACAAGCTTGCTGTAATGAGACTTGGGCTGATCCAGAGATCCTGGATTTCTGCACTGTAGGAGAATGGGTAATCAAATTAAGAAAATACCTGAAAAAAATGATCTTGCTACTCTGCAAAACTTTGCAATGCTGTGGAAAGACTCTGGAAAATTTCATTTCTTCATAGATATGAGATTCCATATGGAAAGGGAAAGGAAAGACACTGCAGAACAGCAATGAAGATTGTAGAGATCCTACTATGAAATACTATACTGAAATACTCCTCCTCCTCCTCTGTAGTACTTTTTTTACCTTGAAGCAAATGTACTAGACTTGTACTGTACTACTCCTACTCCTGCCTGTCTTTTGGCACTAAAGGAGCGAGTCTGCTCTTATTAAGCTCCCCAGGAAGAAGAGAACTTGGTCAGAGAGGGTTTCAGAGTGCTTATACTAACACCTTCCCCATACACCTGTGACTCAGGCCTAGTCTCCTGAGTTCTCCAATCTTAGTCAGCATGAATGCTACCCCTTTAGATAGACCTTTTTGCTGTTGACTTTTCAGGGGAGGAAAGTACTCCATGACCACAAGAAGTAGCACATTCCCTTGTGGACTGCAGCAGACATTACATCTAATAACTATTTTTCTGAGGCTTCTGTAAAGTATTCATAACCTGTGACCTTTCATTATTAATGGTTAAAACAAGGCACTGTTGTAGAAATAGCTGCAATTGCTGAGATAGCTTGGCAGAAGACTCTTGATTTAAATCACATCTCATGTGCTTGAAAATCTTTCCTGACTTTTTAACACAATTGTCTGCACTAATATGATAGAAGTCCCATTATTGTATAGCATTGAAGTCTAAGGTGTTTTTGGCAGAGATATTACAGAAAACGTAGGTAAGCATGGAAGCCAAAATTTGCTGAGCTACACAGTTTACCCTATCAAGTCTCTACTGCATTCCTCTATGGATATTTCATTCATCAGAGCTTCCCTAGTCCCTAATGAATCATTTAATTTGCCACAATAAATGGCTGTTTAAGAGCTGTTATTTATAGCAGTATAGTATTTAACTCAGCTTCTTTTTCAAACTGAGTGCTTATGGCTATTTCAGATCTATCTAGCCACTGGTCTGCTTTGAATGCCTTAATTTTCTGCTTTTACTGTGCTTGAAGTTGATATTTGTTGCTATCCTTATAAATGTAGCTAACGGCATAAGTACATGATGAAAGGGTTAGTATTCAATGAGACTAGCCAGTCCACCCAAATAAATTCAAGTGTGAATACAAAGGAGATTACCTACATAGTACTTGATTCACAGTTTCATATGTAATTTCCACTAACACCATCAAGAAATTATTTTGTCATTTATTACTGCAAATGAGCATTTAGCTGGTGGGGGGAAGGTATTTTTCTGTGCAAAAAAAATGGATTACAATATGTTAACAGATACTCAGTCCTAAGAAAATCATATGGAATCCACAGCCCCAAGTTACCATCCATTAGGTCTGCCAAGGTGATTTACTTACCATGACAATTAAATACCTAATGTTTGATTGCTGAATAACTCAGCAGAAACAGTATCTTGGCAAAATGTGTGTTACTATTAGACAAAGTGTTACTAATATTTATGCTGTGAAAACTGGAATTAGTTGTACATTCCATTATTTTTGTACTTAATATGTACCAAATTTGTGATGATCCATGAAGGTGAAAATAACTGAGTTCTTGCTGAGTCAGTAGCGTATTTATAACAGATTCTGAGTTCAAGAGGAGTCAGGCATGCTGTAATGACCTACAGGTTGTCAACACTGAAATACATGAGAAAGACAGTTAAAATTTACAAAAGATGCAGGAAAAAAAGAAAAACTGACATTACATCATCTGCATAACATTCTCTTCCATATATGACATGGCTTCAGTTTATTTCCAGAATAAATCACGTGGAATCAGTCTGAGGCCCCTCTCATTGTGAAGAAATGACTAGACAGGAATTTAGTGACGTTGAACCAACTGATACAATTTTTCTGAATGTCTGTGCATAAACAGACTTAAAGGACTGACCTATTGCCAAGTGTTGGTTGTGTAACTGTCCCTATCAAATATGAACTAGCTTTGATACTAGCTGTGATATCCTGCTGGGACTCATTATCAAGTACTGTTTCAGTTTTGCTCTGTGTGGCCTCCTCCCCCTCTAATAAGTATTTCACAAATGGCATCCTGTTCTGGTTAGGTAAGCAAGGTGTGATCCTACTCTGTAATAGGATATTATTTTCCCAGCTCATAAACCACAGCTTGATCTTTTTTATAGCTGTGTTGGCATTGTACAAAGACCAAAAGTTAGAGTAAAGCTGGCTGTAGCTATCAAGGTACTGGATTTGTGTTTGTAGCAGACTTTAGCCATACAGAAAATAGAGCAAATATAATCCCATGCTCTACTAGGTTCTGCAGAGATAGTAGCACTTTTTGTGATATGTATATATAGAGAGAGAGAGATGTATGTCTATACAACACCAGGGTTTATGTTTTGACTGTGATTGTCAGTTGATTCTGCAGCACTTTATCACAGTAATTCCAGTAGTAGCACTGCTGATAACAGTCACAAACTTCATATTAAATTAGCACTGAGGCTTGTGATGCTTGCTTCACCTTAACTTGTCTCAACCTGCCTGGAGCTTTCTTTATAGTTGATTTAGCTGTAACAGCAATTTTTTTAATGGCCATGACTAATTTATTTTACTTTTCTTCACATGGTGTAGCCATGTTTTTATACAGATAGTATAAAGCATATTATGCACAGAATAGGAGATTTATGAGCCTGGTATAAAGATACACTGTAGAGAAACACAGGGATGGTATGACAGGTGAGGCCTTGAGAAGAGGAGGCAGAGGACACAGCATGGGGCACAAGCTGGCCCTGGAGACCTCTTGGCTATCATACCTCACCAGTGATCACTTATTCTGCCCTGAAGCTGGGCAGAATACAGTTAGGAGAAACAAAACAAAGAAGCTGCATTAAAACCAACATAAATAGTAAATAGGAAGTAACATTAGACCAATGAAGAAAGAGCAAGTTGTAAAAAACATGTTAGCAAAGATAATTACATCAGGTAGGTCATAGACTAGGGAAGACGAGACCATCAATAACAGCAGCACACACCTCCTAGCAAAGGACATAGGATTGTCCACTCCGTCACCACCACCAAGTGGGCACTATCGACATTAGGACTCCAAGATGCAATGGAAGGGCACAAGTAACATGAAAGAAAGGCATAGACACCAAGAAGTAGTTATGTGCATTACAGAATCACAGAATCACAGAATGGTAGGGTTGGAAGGGACCTCTGGAGATCATCTAGTCCAACCCCCTGCCAGAGCGGGGTCACCTTAGAGCAGGTTGCACAGGAACCCATCCAGGTGGGTTTTGAATGTCTCCAGAGACAGAGACATTGTGTAAATTAATTTTAATTGGATCATCTTGAAACTTATTTTCTGTAAGTTTTCTTCATTTTAATTTATTTTTACATATAAAAAAATAGAGCTTCACTAATAATATCTTCTCAATTAAAATTGTTAAGATTTCATTTATAGTAGCAACAAATTCCTAACTTTACTTATTAGGTGTGTTTTCTTTTTTGTCCTTGATAATCCCACAACTTCTAAAGCAGGCTAGAATAACTAATACATGATTTGATGTGACGTTGCATACTGAGCTGTCAAAATATGAGCAGGTTACCTTGGATGTATTTGAGTAGTCAAATGGAAAATCGGGGTATATCCTAAGCATATCGAGTTTTGATTGGACACCAGCATCACAGGTTTGATCTTCACAAAGCAGGAGTTCATTCTTGGTTCAGCCTTCACTTAAAACCTGAGTGTGTGTTAGCAGATTTGATTTTCATGGTGAATGAATCTTGAGTGCTGTAAAATACTAAGCAATTGTTTGAGTAACAAGAAAACTATGACAGCTTTGTAAAATCATAGTCTGTTATTTTAGTTAAGACATTTAACGTATGGGATAATAGGCTTCCTAATTTGGGAATTTAGGACCTAAAGTCAGAAAAGTGATTTCTGGAAAAGAAAGCTGCAACACAAATATCTATGAATATCTGCAATGGAAACTGGGTGCCTTCCAAGTGATGACATAATTTTAATATTTTGGGCTGGGGGGGAGGCAGGAATTCCTTGATGCTGAGGACATAAATCTGATGCACAGCTGGAGGGTTTGGACAACCTGGGTGCACCACCACAGTTGTTAAGACATAAAGTCTTATTAGGAATTCAAAGTGGAATGACCATAATAGATACATGGGCATGATATTAACCTGGAGGAGGCCTCATGTTGAACATGAAGAGCAGAGAGTTCTTGCTCAGGAAGGGTCAGGAGTAGACAGAGGCACTGACCTGGAATTGATCAGTCCAAACATAAGGTGTTTTAACATGCTCAGGAACCACCTTGAATTGGTGGATTAATTTTTAAGATTATTCAGAGAATAACATGCACTTTTTTGTACCAATGTTATTTTCTTGGTTGTGTTTTTGGTTGGTTGGTTGGTTTTTTTTATAATTTTCTTTATAGTAGATGTTCAGTAACAGTATTACCACTGTAGTTAATTGCTCAATATAAGCTTCTACATACATTTTCCAGTACTTTGGGAGTTTACTGAGAAAAGTGAATTTCTGAGTGAAGCTATAATTAAATAAGAATGTAATATTTATTTTTCACTTTCATTTATTTATTAAAAATGTATTATTACTATGTTCCTTCAACTGGTTATCCATTTAGTTCCTTTAACTGCATGATTCAATTGCTTGTATTTTAAACTAGTTTCCATTTCACTGTTTTTTACATACAGTAACATGCACTTTATTCAGTATTATCAAAACTATTGAAATATTCAACACTGAATGCACTCTCCTTATCACACCGTAATCTATTAGAAAGTTGAAAGTGAGTCATAAGTGAATTTACTCTTTTTATTCATGTATTAAATAATATCTTGTGGAAACTTCAAATTCATGTCCATCAAGCTAAACAGCAGCACCTGAAGTGTGTGGCTATGAACAACAGGGAGTCATATTACTAAGAGCAGACTTACCCAAATTTCATAGGATATCCATGAAAATCAAACTCTATTTTAGAGAAATTTAAGAAGGATTCTTGCAACAAAAAACAAAGTTAAGCAACAGTGTCCTTATGTGCCCACCTCCTGATGGATTTTTGGTTGTGAGGAGAGCCTGAGGGCCAGATTTATTCAGGTGTTTAAGTACCTAAGAAGCAGTTAGGTAATCAGATTTTTCAAAGGTGCCTTGGTAACAAAGATTGGACTGACAAAAAGGACTTTCACAAATCACCGCAACATTAGAAATCAAAGTCTGCACCACTTGTATTCCCTATTTTTCAGCTATTAAATAACTCCTAAGAGCTTAAACCTTTCAGCTCTTTCATCAGTGAAACACCTTGTGTAGCTAAATAACTACTCAAAAATAATATCAATTTGACCAAGGAGAGGGGACTAGGGATATATTCTCAAGTTAAAACACTTCTGTGAGAGTTGGCAGAAACATTGTTACCTCTCTGCTGGAAAGAATGTCTAGTTAATTTAGGTAACCCTGATGTGTAGGTAACCATTACTTTGTATGGATTAAACTGTGAGAGGGCCCACCAGGGCACCTTGTAGCCAAGGTGGTTGGAACGAGTATTAGAATAGGTCAACACACAGTTAGGGTATGCATGCTAACACTTTTTAGTTATGTATTTTAGTTAACTTTTTATTTTAGCAAACTAAAAGATTAATTTCTATCAGTGTGATCAAAAGAAATCACACAGACAATTAATTACCTACAGTATCTGTATTAGAATTTAAACAATAAAGCTTAGCTGAGACCTGCATTGATGTTACTCAAAGCACTTTATAGCTGTTAATATACAAGTGCCATGCTACTGGTTTTTTATCTGTTTTTGATCCTGGAAAACCAAAATTGAAGTGCAACATAAAATACAGGTTTGTGCATGTTTAGATCGTTTGGCTTGAAATTAACTTAGCAGAATTTGTTCCATCATTTTCCATCATTATGATTATCGGCACCTTTTTTTTTTTTTTTGCCATTTTGCAAATTGCCTGAAATGCCTCTTTGTGTTAAAGTGCTTTTAAACATTCAAGCCAGCCGTAGAAGAGTGATGTGAGATCTGTATCCTAAACACTCCACAGTGAACTGAATGAAGGCTCAGCAGGCATTCACCTGGATAGAGCAAGCGCGGCCAGGCTACTGAGTTCAGAAAATGATATTATCCTATTTCCAGTATCTTAATCCATTTACTCCTTTAGCTTCCATTACAGGTCCTGTCATACAGAGAGTGGAGATCAAACCTACTTTCAATTTTCTTTGATCGCATTGAGATACTCTCAGTAACATCCAGTATAATTTAATAATGTCTTCCTTAATTACATTTCTTTATACATATCCAAAATTTCGTACTTGCAAAGTAACAACAATGTCAAACTTTGGACAATGTCAGGCTAAATGGCATGGATTCTGAGTAGGTGGCAAGGAAACTTTTGCTTGCAGCCATTTATGCTTTTTAAGAGTCACTTTATGTAGGGAGTAAGTAGATTTCCTTTCTGAAGGAAAGAAAAGTACACATATGTTTTTCAGGTTTTTGGTAGCTTTGGAGAGATGCTGGTTACACATTAGATTTTTCATTTAGTAACTTTTGTTGAAATTGAGAAGTCAGGTTGAAAAGGTGGTGGACCTAGTGTTTGATACGTTTTGATGGTAAATAAAGTAGAGTGATTTTAATTTGACAATGGGCATTTAATTTTGTGAGTTATGTAGCAGAGAAAAGAAATCTCATGATGCTCCCATTTGCACTGGTTTGAGTGATTAGAAAGAGAAAAACAACTAATAGACCACTTTGAGGCAATTACAACTTTAACTTGTGTATGTTCAAGTTCATACAAAGTAAATAATATGAAATGGCTAGAATATGGTACTCACCACAGCCAAAAATCTGATTTTGACTTCCACAAATGCTAGTGGGTGATTGATGTCATTAGGGTGTAGGTTTTTCTTGAGAAAAATTGTAAGTTATTGGCACATATTAAAAGTACTTGTAGTATATATAACTCAATAATGAACGGTAATGACAACATTTTAGAGAATTTGGACATACTGCTTTTTCGCAGTTTATTATTAATATTTATCCATTTATGCAATTCAAAACCAAACCAATATTTTTTCAGAAGCATCATTATGAAACCCAGGAGTAATTCATTGTCCTACTTCCAGGCCCAAACCACAAAAATCATGAGAATGTGTTTGCCATAATGTGAGAGGAATGGAGGCAAAGGAAAAATGCTGATTCTTTCTTAAGTTTTATGGAAGATTTTTGACAATGTACTCCTAGAAAAATAGCTGTTAGTGACATAACCTGTCTTCAGAGAAAAGGAACCAGCTAGGTTCCTTTTTCTTAAAAATCAAGATTATTAGTTTTGTCATCTAACATCTTAGTTTTTCATCTAACACTGAAAAGAGTTATTAAACAGAGACCTGTAATACGTTATGAGTTTTTAAAGTATTTCAACTGTCTTACATCCAACTAGTGAGCATTTTTTGTAACTTTTAAAAGCACACTGAACACCATCTAAGAAGATAAACATATCTTAAAATCACCAAGAAGCTTATTTTGTGTAATCTTAGCAGAATCAGCCACAAAGTTGTTCTAATGAATGTTTCTCAGCTGAATTGTTTGTAAGAAGATGTTTACTCAGCAGGCAGAAAATTACCAGACCTAATGGGCAGAAGGCAAGCTTTGCAAAAGTGGCATTTTAAATGTGAATCTGAAAATACCTTTAGGTGTTTTAAATTGAGCATCTGAAAAATGATGTACACCTGTATTTGTAAAAATCATAGTAGAAATTAATATGGCAACAATTTTCAGTGAAAAGCAGAAAAATGTAGTCTGAATGGAACCACTACTCTAACTTCTACTAAGAGAGGAGATAATTCCAAAATTAAGAGGAGGTTGCTTGTGGCCTTGTTTAACTTCGTTTTGAAAATCTCAATGGAAAGAGATCCCAGAATTGGGAAACCTGTTGCAGCACTTAACCAAACCCACTGTGAAAGTCCTTCTTTCCTTGCAGCTGAGTTCTCTTTGGTGCAGCTTGTGACCTCTGCCTGCTGCTTGCCCTGTTGCTCTGCACCCATGAGATGAATCTGCCTCTGTCTTCCCTATAATTTCCCATGAGGTTGTGGAAGGCTGCAATGAGATTCCCCATACAGCTCTGTGTGCATCTCCTTGTGAGTCACCAGATCAACTAATTTTCGTAAATGCACCCCATATGCGGATAGACTCTGTCACTACCAGGGCACACTGCTGTCTCATGGCAGAACAGGAACTGGAGATGATATCCTAGCACTCAGAAAGGATTACAGGATTTCAGAGGACTTGAATTTTAATAATTGACCTGAAAAAAAATAATAACAATGAATGGCATGGTTTACCATCTTCCAGAATTTAGCTGGAAAAGAATAGAGTAAAGCAGAAGATGGAATTTGCCTATCTAGAGTTCTGGACTTCTCACCTGGTGACAGCAAGTGTCTGAATTATTTCTCTTGGAATTAAGACTCAAGGATGCAAAAGGTGCTCCTTACATCATCAAGTCCAATCCTCTTTCATGGTAGGCAGTTGCAATGTATAATCCCAGGACTGCATTTATTAGAGTTCCTTGTAAAAACTAAGTCGGGTTTGTGTTTCCAGTGCTTGCACTAGAAAGTGGTTCCACTACACTGATGGTTAGAAAACCTATTCTAATTCTCAGACTGGATATATTCAGCTCAAGTTTATAACCATTTGTAGTTGTGCCAGTATTGCCTTTTAGCTTTAATAGCTCTTTATCCTCCCCAGTAATAACAGCGCTGATGTATTTATAGTTACATCATTTCTTAGGCTTTCGTTTTCTGGATTCAAAAAGTGAAAACTGCAGAGCAGAGTAGACCATCTTTTCTAAAATATTGTTGAATCATATTAACCTGTTTCATAACTGCATCACCTTTCTGTTTAATAATTCCCCTAGTGTCTCTCACAACCTGTACTGCTTCCAGTTACCTCACTCATTAAATGTGTGACCTTACCCCTTGTTCTCTGAATTACTGAGAGCTGTAACCTCTGGACCACTAACATTGTAGTTTTATTTCACCCTCTTTTTCTCTGTCTTTCAGAAACTTCAAGTTACTAAAGCTTTTTTTTTTGTGTGTCTTTTTTTTCTGTGAGGTATCAGCAATAAATAGATTAAATAGATCTACATGACAGAAGAACAATAGAACAAAAGCGAGAGGATAGAAATGCGTTTCTATTGTTCCTGCAATGGAGATGATAGCTGGGAATCTAACTGTCAGAGTTGTCATTAATTATTTGAGCAAAATTCTCAGGAACACATCTTGTATTAGAAGTTAATTGAGGTGGAGGAGCAATTACTTTCTCATGAAGTTATTGATACAAATTTTAAGAGTAGTTTTTAATGTTTTAAACTCTATGAACCATCTTGGTACCAAAACCTAAGAGGGTGGCTATGCAAGTGAGAGTCAAAGCATCACTCAGCATAAATTTCACAATATGGTGTACAATCTATCAAAAAGTTGCCTAGAGATGTTAAACGTGGGTTACTGGAAACTAATGATGTGTCTATGGCACAGTTGGATGAAGAAATGCAACATTTAAAAGCTGTGAAGATAAGAGAAAATCAGCAAAGGACTGAGTTAGATATTTTTTACTAATTATTCATTACTAATATTTCAGAAATATAATTTTTAAACTGACCTGTATAAAACCTGTGAAAAAGAGTAATTTCTAGGAAAACAAAAAAGGATTTGCTTTAAGATACAGAAAGCATCATTCTCATACTATTTTCTGCTTTTGTTTTGCAATGCTGAAAGGATAGATATTTTTTCCATTCTGCATAACATTAAAGAAAAATATATGCATGATCAGGGCAAAGACAGTAGCAAGCTTACCAGCACTGCTACATAACTGAATGTTATGAATACATTTTAAAATTACTTACCTGTCTCTTAATTTCAATATATAATCTATTTCTACTGTTATCAGAAATAAGCATTTAAAACAAGTTTCATTTGAAATGGTAACAAAGTTATTTCTTAATATTAATAGACATCTGTCAGTATTGTCAGATAGTACCAGTATTAAGGGTAAATCAGAAGTTTTTTAAAATGTGCTTTGTAGTTGTTTTTATGAAGTTTGTGTTTTCACAGTTTTAAAAATAGATTAGATTTGTTTCTGATGAGGATTAACAGGTCATTTGAGGACACATGTTAATTAAGCTCATTCTACAATGTCTAGTCATGCTTGTTAGCCAGAGAAAAAAGGCTTTATTTTTTTACATGCAAAACACATTTGTAAATGAACATTTTTGATTCAGACAAAATGGTTAAGGCTAAATTAAATAATAGCAAGGACAAGGGGTATCCTAACCTGGCAAAGTCATGCACCCAATTAAAAATATAAATAGACCCAAATAATGATCTATTGGATCTAGACATAAATCTAGATCATGTTTTCCTACGTTTGTTGCATCTTATCCACCTTGATGCATTTGCAGCAAAACAACGCCGATCAGTTATGAACAACAGAGGCAACAGTTCGGTTAAAAAGGAGACTAACTTTTTTAACCAACTGAAGCACTGGACATTTAATCAGATAGTTACACTTCTAAAATCCTGCACAGAATTTTATTAACAAATATTCTCATGCTCCCATAAGAACAGTGGCTGGTGCTACATCTTTACAGAAGAAAGTCTCTTACCTCATGTCTTGCAGGCTGATGAAAGGCAAGATGCAAAAGTAACTAGTCCTTAGGATTATGGGTTTTTATTCTAAGAGAACACAGGCAATTAATATATGATACATGAGATACGGAGAATTACTATTCTGAAGCTCACACTTCCCTGAGCTGTATTTTAAGTGTTTCAGCAATTAAAACTCACTACTAGTTGAAGATACTCATCATTTCTCTGCTTCTGTGAACAAGTCTTGCACTTCTGCACCAGATAAAAACCACACAAGCTCATGGTCTTTTACCACAAGTCAGCTTGCCTGTCTCCAAATTTGTTGTAAAATATAAAACACTGGTAAGTTTCAGATTTCAGAAGTAACATATATCTTTTCCCTCACCCCACCATGTTTCAGTTTAAATTTCCTTCCTGCTGTTGAATCACATCTGGTTGTAGCATGACAACACACTGACTGCTCAGCAGCTTATTGATGTAAACCAATGAACAGTGGATTTTCTATGGTTTCTGACACGCAGAAAATGTAACCTACTAAAACTACCAGATGTACAAGCAGTGAGTTTCAATCAAGCTGATAAGGTTTATAGCTTCCTTTCTCTAGATACTTGATTTAATCTCTACTGATAGCTGATACATACATAATAGTTTCAGTTGATGCTGACTCTTGCCCTAAAGTAGTGAAAAGGTAAGGTCTGAACCTAAACCCATAACTGTCTAGGCAGTTTCTTTGCATTTTCATTGTATCACCTCAACTATGATATCACATTCTTTTCTTTCTGAATGATAATGTAACACAACCTCTCCTCATGCCAAAATCCATAGTTCGAAGACCAAAAATGACATACAGAATTTTTAGCACTGTAGAAATAAAACTGTTAATTTTGAAACATATTGTTTGGGGTTTTTTTGTTTTTGGTTTTTTTTTTAGGAATATGTTTTATGACCTTTCTGCTACATATTTTAATATCCTATGGGATCTCAACACATGTCTAGCAGCTGAATGCACTAACATCAGGCTGCACAGACAGCATGGTTTCTTTTGCTCTCCCTCTCTCTGTTCCTGTGAATTATGAATTATCCTTTTTTCAAACTAGCACAATTTTAAGAGAATAAATGTCCTGCCCAGGGCAGTCAGTCACTTAGTTGTAGGGCACTCTTCCACCAGATCAGAGCTGCGGGTTTAGCCTCCCTCTGGTTGACACAGGCCTTTTCCTCTACAGATAGTTTCTCTATTCGTCTGGCTGTAGTGTTGAATGTCAGGCAGCCTCTTTTATTAGGATTTTAAAAGAAAGCAGATTTGTTCTGTGCTTCAAAAGAATGGTTGAAGGTTATAGCTTTAGCACACAGCTGTAGGCTGGGAGTCTCAAACAGATAAAAGGACCTACCAATAGTTCTGGATCGAGCATCCAAGCTCCACCGAGACACACAATTTCAAAACGCACTCTTTCCTCCATGTTTCTTATTTGTCAGCATGGGGTCCTTTCCTGCTCAATAACTGCTTTCTGAAATAGCTTTCCCAGGCCCCAAGATGAGAAAACAGCCCAAGGAGGAAGTAATGAAGAAACTGAAAAGGAGATTTCATTTTCGAAATCTGGCTTTAACTTACAGCAGTAATCTGTTACTTGTAGAATTGCTGTTGCGTTAAAGGGTAAAGGAATTTGTGCTCCAGCTTGTCCTCAGATATCAGAGGGGCTGGGGGCAGCTGGTCTTAGATTCTGGTGATGCCCAATTTGGCACTATAGGTCCCGTCGCGTTCAATGTATTGAACTATCATGATTACGGATGCACAATAGTGCAATGTACTAGAATGGTCAGATTTAAGGAGTTTGGCCACGTTCAATGAGAACTCTCACAGCTGATTGATGAATAGTGCAGTTTATTGAAGNTTCACACCACCCCATGCTCCAAGCCATTTTTTTTCCACCTCAGAATCTGCTGACTCTAAGATTGCAGGTTGTGCGAACTAGGGAACTACAGCGGAACACGTTCCTTGCATATCAGCTGCACTACACCCTGGAAGTTTCTTCAGCACTGTGCCTCTTTTGAAAATGTGAATAGAAGTATATTTTCTAACTCACCTCCATCAGTTATCCCACAATGGCTTGGAGTAACAGTGCATATGCCAAAAACTCTATATGATGAGCATAGTAGTGGAGTACTAATGGTGATGTAGGTGGAAAACTTTTTATTTGTCTTTATTATGGTAAGTACATTAGTTGCAAACTTAATTAAAAAACAGATCACTCAGTTTATGCTCTTGGATCAGTTTTGTGTTGTTTTTACATTATGTTATCCATAAAATTTTCACCATTTCTAAGCAGTTGTAAGTAGTACTTCTCCTTCCAGTTCCAGCTTGCAGGCTGACCTTGAAAAATCTAAATTAATGTACATTTTAATAGATATTTATAATAAATTTCATTTTAATAACGTTCTTTCACATCGTCTTAATTTTTGTTAGTTTGTGAAACGTTGTTCTTGCTTTCTTACTAAACTTCAGTCACAGTGAGGACTTCAGGACTAAATTTCCCATATGATCAACCAGTTACAATCGTGTACCCTTTATAGAATATATAACAGGAGTCCTTGGGAGAAAATACCTAGAAATGAATTTTTAGGATGCTTCAGGCTCAAATGGCAACTAATATACTCCTAGTTTAAGAAGTATTGAAGTATTTTTTTAAAAAAAGCTCTTTTATAAAGGAAGAATGTGATTCACTGTTCATCAGTGTATGTCTGGAGAAAAGGACATTGCAATCCATCACAGATTGCCAAGAACAGACAGCATTTTTTAGACAGTAAAACAGCCGCACTTCTGTCTAGAGAGGGACAGATAAGAAAGGCTTTTCACAGAAGTAATTTACACAGATTGTGTTCATCTTAGCTGAGTGCTAAGGTTTGATCGAAATTAGTCCTGCAGTTGCTGCTGGACATAACACTCTACTCCATGAGTGCTCTGTCTCCTACTGGTGGATGATAGCCCAAAAAATACAGCTGGTGAGTGGGCATAAAAGAGGTAACCCAGGGGCTCCTGAGTCTACGGTGGGAGACCGCAGCTCAGGCTAGCATGCTTCCTTTGGCATATATACTTTCAATAGCTAAACCTGAGAAATTTCAGGGTAAGCAGTGTAGGTACTAGGAAGACAGGGATTAGTTTTACCATAAGGAAACTGGCAAAGCAATGTTCATGTGTTTTCTAGGTTGTCACTACTTACTGCTAACTTGTGCTATGCCAGTTAAAATATGCTGCTTGAGGAAGGTGACCATAAACCAAAATGTTTTGCATTTGTGGCTCACAGGTATCTAAGTGGGTTGCAACTCCAAGAAATTATATCAATTTTTCAGCTTTCTGTGTCCAGCCAACTGAAAAAAAAAATGATGTTCTGGAGCCCTTCAGTCCGAATATAGTGTGCAAACACCACATGCAGAGAAGAAGAAATGAATTCCACTTCAAAGAACACCAAGTCTGACTGTTTTCTATTTCCTGCTACTATTATCTGTACTAAAAAAAAAAAAAAAATCAGCACCATAGTACATGAAATGCATGAATACAATAACAAAGGAAATGGAAATTCCTAGAATATAAAAGCTTGTTACCCAAATGTCTTGCCTAACTATCCAAAACCTGAAGAAAAATGAGAATAAGCAGTTATTTCATTCTTTTGGAAAACGAATCATGCTGATCTCTTAGTGAATGGTTTTTTCTTTGATTCCGAGGTAAAGGAGGTTCCCATTCCAGTGGTTACGGCAAAAATTACAGTACCTAAGGCTATAACTTAACAACTAGGTGTTCACTTCTTCTGTGATGGCTTCAGGGAGCTGCAGAAGAACCAATGGTGATCCTAGCACCATCTTTATTAAGTGTGCAGTAAAAGAGTCTAGCATGCTTCATAATGGTGGGTTGAAGACAATATTGCTTGATAGCATTTTCCTCAGACCTGTCTGTATGTTGTTCATCGCATCACTGTCAACTTTAATGTGAGGATATTTCCTAATTAAAATATTCTGCAAACGATACTGAATTAAAATATACTGAATATGTCCATATATATATTTCTTTTAATAGAGGACATAAATTCTATTACTATTATAAAATTTATGTATTAATAATAGTAATGAAAAGATGGAAGTAAGGAAAACAGTGTTGGAAGAATTTCTAATATATGCATGTAGCTTTTTTTGGCAAGCTTTGAGGAAATATTTTTACAAAGGATTGTAATGATTTTGCAATAGCTATATGCATAATCTCTTCAGGGATCCTTTGATCCTGGATTGCTCCACACCAACATAAATATTCTTATGGACACAAACTGTCACAATGAAGCTCTCTACAAGAAATGTTAGATAGAAATGAATATATTTTTCTACGTTTCTCAACTTTCTTGACACTTCCTTGGAATTTCTATGAGCAGCAAAGGTACAGTAGGTGTTCAGCATCATAGGGGAGTGTACAGCAACTGATCATAAAAGATCAGAGGATCTAAGAGTAAATACACTTTGTAGTAGCTTTATTCATGTTTTCTTTTTCTAGAACTAAAGAGTTGCTGTTCCAATTAATGTGATGATGGGTTTTTTCCTTTTTTGTTGCTACAGGTTTTGAATTTTTCTGTAAACAAAGAGATACTCACAAATTATATGAAGTGCAATCAACAGCAAGGTTGATCTGAGGTTAGAAAACATTTTAAATATTACAGGTTTGTAAGTAAAAGAATGACCATTATGTAGGTCCTCTTCACAGTGAACAAAACTGATTCCATTATATTGTCCTTTTTTCTGCACAGTGTATGACCTTGAGTCTGCAAAATGGGATACCCACTCTTTCATCATTTTTCAAATGAGTAAAATGAAGATTTCCATGCCTTCCAAGAAGTATTCCAAGATCCTAAC
>VXBO01011449.1:50381-78777 GCA_013400135.1 Rhinoptilus africanus
CGGTTTTTGTATATATTATATCTATTTCATTATTTTCTTTTAATTTTACTATTAATATTTCATTAAAGTAGTTCAGTTCCTGCTAAACTTGTAAATCTCTATTTCTCCTCCTCCTCTCCTTGCAGCAAGAAGTCGGGGAGAGCATCTGTCCCATCATTGGCCAATTTGTCCAAAACCACAACACCATCCCAAAGCAGGGTTTCTGGAGTATGGAAGGCACTCCTATCTTACTGTGTCTCTTTAAACAAGGGGCCCTGAACTTGTCTCATGTCATTATTTGGAGCAAAACTACAGAAGTGGGAAAAGCTAGTGAAGATACCTTGGCTAAGAGGCTGCACCCTGAGCAAGCTCCTGTTGGTTGGAAGCTAGAAGAAGGCACCAGGGTCCAGCTGCCCCTAGCCTCATAAAACTTCACTAATTTCTTGCTGGAAAACTTTATTATTATTATTATCTTTCTGACATTAATGTCATGAAAGCTTCAAATATTACCTCACATAACTAGTAGCAAACTTAGATACTAAGATTACCATTCAGCTTCCTAAAGTGTTACCCAAGGGAATAAGAAAAGTAGACAATACCAACAAGAGTAAAACCAAATTATGAAAATTACCTACAAAAATGACCCCTTCTTTTCATGGCAACTCAACTACTTTTCTAGGATGAGGTTATGATGCATACCTAAAGCACAAAAAAAGCACTTTTTTTTTTTCTAAGGGGTGCATCTTTTTCTTTTCTAATCTGCTACTGACATCTCTGTCGTGTATATTTATTTCGTTTATATATAATGCTAAGTTTTCAAATATTTTTTCAAACTTATTGTGAAAATGTCCTTTTACTTTTAAATTGCTTTATTCATCCAACATCTCCATTTAAAACAGCNAGAAGTGGAAAAGTATAGAGGAGTCACACCTGCAGGGAGGAGTGGGCAGGGCAGGTGACCCAAAACTGACCAACAAGTTATTCCATCCCATCTGCATCAAGCTCTGTATAAAAGGTGAGGCATCAGAGGACCAGCCTCTTTCTTCAGCAGCCGACACCCAAGGAAGACCCTTTCTGTTCATATGCTTTTGATCCTGACTTGTGTATTCATGAGTCCAGATCAGGAATCCAGTTCCCACCCATCACTGAGNATGGCAACTCAACTACTTTTCTAGGATGAGGTTATGATGCATACCTAAAGCACAAAAAAAGCACTTTTTTTTTTTCTAAGGGGTGCATCTTTTTCTTTTCTAATCTGCTACTGACATCTCTGTCGTGTATATTTATTTCGTTTATATATAATGCTAAGTTTTCAAATATTTTTTCAAACTTATTGTGAAAATGTCCTTTTACTTTTAAATTGCTTTATTCATCCAACATCTCCATTTAAAACAGCCAAAACGCTTTAAAATAACCATTTTTCATTTTTATGTAACTTTCCCATGCAATTATATATTTTGACAATAAATGAGGTCTTTCCTCCTTGGCATGTTTGTATCTCAGCCAGATCTTACTGCTCCTGTTCTGCAAAGTAAAGATACTTGGAATGAAGAGTAAAAATCCCTTTGCCCATCCTCTCAACAAAGAAAAAGTCAAATAACGCTGAGACACAGCTCATCTGCTACATCCAAAAGAGAAAGTACATGATTAGAGGACTGAAAAATGAGGAAGAGCACAACAGAGATTAGTCAGATTTTCAAATCTAGCAAGTAACCTAATATTAGTGTTCGTTATATACCACCATAGTGTCCATGCAGCCCTAGTCAACCAGAAATTCCCTTTTAGGGATCCCCCAAATCCCAGGAGCTCACCGTCCAATTGCACAGCTCTCTCCCATGCCTTTCCCCTCACAGGCTCCTGCCACCCAGGAGCTGGTGTGCTTTAGGCCCACCCAGATGGCTCCTATGGGACTAGAGCCAAGTTAATCATTAATTCAGAACAGCCCTGGGTTGCTGTAATTTCCACTAAGGCAAATGTAGAGGTTTAGGACCAGGGAATTTGGAGCTGCCTTACTGTGACTTATTTAGCTGCGCTCAGCACACAAGTTCAGGCAAGTGCTGAAGTACATAGGGTAATTTTCTGAGCAGAAATCAAACACCTCCCTTTTCACTCTAAATTCTGTTTATTATAGTTTGCTCTCTACTATCAATGCTGCAATTTCCAGGCACGCTGTTCCATCTGTCCTAGGATAGCAAACTACTGGCCAGAGCAGAAGGGGAAAGCTAATCTCTTAAAAGACAGAGATCAGATCCTAAGACCTTCTCCCTCATGATGCAGTCATAAGCAACCACTGGGCATGTGTGCAACACAAATAAGAAAAAAAAGCTTCCAAAGGAGAACCGATTTTGTTTGTAAACTGTAATAGGCCTACATACTATGATGACCAAGACACTCTCGTTATCCTAACCAGCTGAAATAAGTCACAGAATAATGTTAAAATAGAATTTAGGTGCAATTAGTCAATTACCTTTAAACATAATTGGCTTAATTGAAAAAATATACAGCTACACCATCTGTAGTCACTCTCAGATTGTAGGAAGTTTAGCATGAAACTTTAATTGGCGGGGAACATTAAAAATTAAATTACCCACCCTTACTGTGTTTCTTACAAATATCCTATATATATATATCATGTTTCTATGGTATAGAAAGTGCTATATTTTTGTGTCAATGCTCCCTATTTGTTAACTTTGATATATTTTGACTACATACTGCATATATAGGATACATGCAAGAATATAACATGCAAACAGTATGATCAGAAAATGGATAATACACTAAACTTGAGGTTTCTTTAGAATTTGTGTGGTTTCTGTATTGCTGAAACATTTATCAGTGTGGGTTTTCTTAGCTCCCATCCACTGGAAGATTGGCCTATGTGACTGGGAACAAAAAGTATAGAAATGCACTCTCAGACCACAGCAGCACAATGTGGAGATTAAGATAAATGTTGAAAGCTTTCCCTTTTCAAATATCTTTTCTTTTTTAATTACCATTATGCTTTTGATAAAGCTTAAAGAGAAACAGAATTACTGGAAATAGTTATTTGAATGAACTTTAGCTATGAATGAATGGCACAAAGGCTTTTTCTTTCCTCCCATGTATGCTACAAAATGAAGGTGAAACAACAGCATTTAAACCAACTTCAAATAATGTTGCTAATTTTAGTCTTGATAGATGAGATAATGATCCCAGTATAAGAAAACTGCAGCATGGTTCTAAACCTAGACAGGGCATAGGAACGTGTCCCTGTGGTCCCCAGAGGCTGTGTCACACTGAAGCCACACAATCTCTGCAGTATAAAAGCTAAATACAGCTCATTCTCGCCCCAGTTGTACCCCTATTTTGATGTGGAGACATACCCTTAATACAGATAGGTGCTCTGTAGGAATGAGTGGAAAGCATTGCCATACTAGTTTCCCCATGGGCCTGGGTACCTTGCTGAACAGTTAAGTGGAAGAGGAGCTGAGAGGGTACATTATGTCAAGACTATGAGAGTAAGCCAGGGAGCCTGAGCTACCACCACCCATGGGTGACATGAGTTATAAAAGAGTGTAAATGAACCGAGGCCAGGCCATGCTAACCGGGAAACACATAATGCCCCAAGTAAGGGTCCCTTAGGCCACATAAGAATGAAGTTGTGCTTGTTTTTATAGCAATCTTGAAAAAAAAAAAGAGTCATTTGTCTTGATAACTATGTTTGTATAAAGGCTGCTTTTATATTATGACTTACACTTGCATAGACTCCAGAAAAGATAGGCATGGTAGAAATAACCAAATATTTTCAAGGCTTCCACTGGGTTTATGGGAGTGCTGTATAGATTAACAGTCATAGGAACACGAAATAGTAAGCAGCTCAAGCATTTCAAATAAGTTATCCTTACCACTGCATGAAAAAAAACATGTAAATTCATCTACTGACTTCACCATCTGAAAAAAGTCAGATGATTGTCAAGACAGTGATGACTCAGATGTCTCCCTAATACTGCTAGATGACCTGGCAAGGTTTACTGAAATTCCAATTACCAGAAGTCATTCAAGCACTCTCTAGTAATAATTATATGCTCTGCTACCTAGTAGATGGTACTGAGCAGCAGGAAATTGGAGGAAACAGATAATCCTACATTAGATTCTAATTACCTAAAATTTGGTAAACAATCCAAGGAAAAAATGACAATTTCCAGATGATTGCCCCTAAACTTCATGAATAAAGATAAATATTAAATATTCTCATTTATACAAAGTAAATGAAAGCACAGCTGAAAACAATCACCTGTTCGATGTCTTAATAACCCTGTGGGTTCAGATATTTCTCATCACCACGGTTTGAGCAGGTATAGGATTTTGCTTCCTCCTCAGTCATTATGGCCTCATTCCAACATTTTAATGTTTAAATGAGTCTTTATCTTTCTATCCAAGACATCCAACTACTTAATGGTTGAACAGTAGTTCTAATAAATGTGTTGAACAAAGTAGACGATGATCATCATCATTTAAAATCATTTGGTAAATGCTTTATCACCATTGTGTAATAACGTAGCTTTAGAGTGTTTTGGCAAAGCTTGCACTTCCAATCCATTGTTACCATAGTCTCAAAGCAAGAGTCCCATTAAGAAAATTGCTTAAATGTTTTATCTGGCAGTTAATATATGCAATCTAAGAGTGGTCATCATTGACTCATTACAGTAACAAATATGATAGCATAAATCTGATGAAAGAGGGAGATTTGCGGGGTCAGTACATGCGGATGGATAAAAGAGCACAGGATGAGTTTAAATTCATTAGTTGCTGGGTGTCTGTGGAAAGAAAGAAGATCCTGCATGGGAAGTGTTGGAACCAGACAGCAACCAGCACCAACAGACTTTTGGAGAGCCATAGAACTTTTCAGAATGATATATCAGCTTTTTAGGAGTGACCTCACTTCTGCACAGTCTTGGGGATAGTAGACACAAGTTGGATAACCTCACCTGGGAAGGTGCCCAGCCTAAGGCTGAGTGTCCTGGCGCACCTTGTGCATCCCTGTACGGAGCAGCCTCCTTCACACTGACTAATGAGAACAGTCTCTGACCTGTTCACCTCAGCAAGACTATTAAGCAAAATGGATAACCAGAGGCCAGACCTTGAACCCTTGCCTCAGCTCTGTTCAGTTTGCAGACTACTGCATCTTGCCTAATTAGCTTACCAGTGCAGCTGTGTTGACACAAGTTGGGTTTTAGCATACTCATCAGGAATTTGCATCGTCAGCTCTGGATAGAGCCTGAGTTTTTACAGTGTTACCTAAAGAGGTTATATGAAAGATATAAAATATACCTGATATAAAAATATAAAATTATCTTTAAGATGTTCTTAAAAAAAATGGGGACTTGTATTCATTGCTGTTCATGACCTCTGCCAAATAGCTCATACCAGAACTCCTCAAATATGCCATTTCTTTTATCATACTTTCCCAGCTTAGCAGAACTAAAACACAACTAGCAAGTATAGAATTTTAAAATTGGCTACCTATTGATAACTTCTCGAGTCCAAGAACTGAGAGTACTTATTAAGTGCCTGTGCTGTCCCACGGTGCAGTGTGGCTCTCAAAGGCAGTCAGCACATCAGCTGCCCAGGAGCAGTCGGGCCACCAACGCTGCTGATGGCTCTCCTTAAGGCTCAGCTGTTTCAAGCTGCTCGAGGTGCTTCTGGCTTCAACTTTGGCAGGTAAAATAGACAACTCACACTTCTCTCTGTTCTTCTGCTCTTATTGCACTGGGAGACGGTGCTGCCCTTTTTTCCATTTGTCTCTATGTGGAAAGAAAGCTTTTTGCTTTCTTTGTCACAGGGGGGCTCTGCCATTCTTCCCCATCACAGACATATGTACAGTGTCTTGGTTTAGGAAGCTGTTTCAGCTCCGGGCAATAAATTAGAAGATTTTTCAGTTTTCTTTTATATCAGCAAATCCTCAGTAAGGTCCTCCTATTAGGTAGCAGTGGTGCTAGCAAGTCTTATTATCAATTTTTGTCAGAAAAGAGAAGAGAAAGTTCGAAGACAGGGTCACATGCTGATGCAGTGGAAGGGGCCGCTTTATTGTTTTCCACCAGGGTCTCAGATGACTTGGTATACCTGGGACTTGCAATATATACTTACATCCAGTCTTATTATGAGCAGCTGAAAGTGATGTATGTGTTTTGCTGTTAAACATCAAAATTAAAGCCTTACTTTATGAAGCTAGGTATAATAGCAGCAATAAGATGTTGAGTACTACCTAGTCAATAAAAATCAGGGAAATTATATAAATTTTTAACAAATAATTTATTTAATTTCAGCTGATCCACCCTTGGGCATGAACTGATCACTGATTTTCTAGTAGGGTTAGGTTTTGTGAGGATTTCTCAATATACCAGCGTATTTGAGAACTGCATAAGCTCTCTTCACCATCTTTCATATTTTTCTGCCCCCAAATAATCTTGATGTGAGTTTATCAAACATCTCTTTAGAAAGTTACATTACTTTAGAAAGTACCACATAGATGCAAGCGCAAAGCAAAATCCCAGCTAGGCCTGGCAGCTGTTTCTTAGAGAGAGAGCAGAGGCTATGATTACATTGTCCAAATACTCTTAATAATTTTTTGCTGTGTCTAATTCTCAATAGCAGTTTGGGCTATCACAATCTGCTTTCCCTTCGCTATTGGAAAGGCAGAGTTTGGGTTTTTTTTCTTTTTAAATTGATTGGCGTGCTGTGATGGGACTCTGTGCAGGCAGAGCTGCCTGCATCATTTGCCTAAGGGAATACACCCAAACCTCCCAAGACTTTTGAACCAATAAACTAGAGATTTTTTCAGAACTCACTCCACAATAACTAGCTCCTTAAACAGAAAAGATCAGGGTTGAAGAGGTGAAAAATAAAGGATTTATTGCAGGGGTAGCTTCCTTCAGAGCAACTGATAGTTAGTAAAAAACAGTACCATTCCCTATGGACCCCTCGAGATTTCTGCTTTCCATCTCATCTGGCACTTGGCTGTGCAACTGCTCTGTGTCTTGCTGGGATGTCTCCCAACCTTTGACCGAACGGCTGAGCCATGGCTCGGGGGACCTCTTGCTCCCTGCCTGCCCTACCCAGCAGGCAGAGAAAACACTGAGAGCAAATGTGATCTCTTCCCCACCACACATACAAACCATTGGCTTTGTCTCACTTTGTATTTGTCAGCCGCTCTAGAAAGTGCATCAAGATCAAACAGATTTTCCCAGGTTTGTACCCAATCTGCAAATCATATAATTGCATCCGAAACCAAACAAGCACTAAAACCCTTGGAGGGTTTTCTTTCTTGTGTAAGACTCTCTTAGCTGTGGGGCTAAGTGTTACTTAGCAAATATTGACCTCCTATATGCAAAGACATGAAAATTATTTATTCCAGTGCCTGAGGACCAAAGCCTAGTTTTACATTTGAATATATTGTGACTGTTTTAGCAAGAACTGTGGTAGATTAACCACTGTACATTAGCGCTTCTGGGCATCATTTTATCTTGCATTTTATGTTACAGCATGAACAACTCCTTGTACTGGTTTTGTCAATTCTGAGTTTGTACAGTACACAACTTTCTCCCCCAGGTCTCTATTCTTTCTCTTTTTATATGCTCTCTCATGTCCAAACTGCAGAACCACTATCTGTCCCTATAAACATCAGACCAGATGAAGCAAATTCCCTTGCTTGCCAGATTTAATTACTTTGTCAAAGGCAAATTCTGGATCTTTCTGAATGTTCTGTCTCAGCTCCTGGAATAATATGTTCCTGTGGTTGGAAACCCTCTTCAATTTTTACATTCTTCTATACTCTCTCAACAGGAACATATCTGAAATGCTTGTTTGGGTTTGAGGGGTTTTTTTTTTGGCCAGAGTAAAAAGGAAATGCAACACTTGATTCATAAAGTTTTGTCAAAGTTCCATATTCATATAAATGCTCATAGGCCTATAAATTATGCCAGTTTATAAGGGGAGTTTTAGTCTGATGATTGGAATCAAAGCTATCAGATTGCTGGGCTATAGGACAATTGGTTTGGGAAAACTTTATTTTAATATCTTAGTCAGCTGTTATGTAACAGTTTCTGTGTTCCCTAAAGATGAATCAAGTTATAAAGAGACTTTTTTGCAGACAGAAGTTATGGTCAAGTTTTAACTCCCTTAATTTATGTTTGTCCCTTGGTTAAAGATTTCTGTGTAGAAGGTCCGGAATTCATTACAGAAATTATAAATGCTGACCTTGATCTACCCTTGCCTTTGGTGGTTCTCATATCTGCCTTCCTGCCCAGAGGCATGGATGCTAACGTTGAAATTGTGCTAAATTATGCTTCCACAAAGGTTCTGGTTAATTGGCCAGATTTTTCTAAGATCAATAGCAAGCACACAGGGCTGAACTCTGAGTGCTTGACCTATGAATGGTAAAAAAATCCAAGCAACCAAAATAGACAAGTTATTAAGATGTGATCCCAGAATAACAGGACATTTTTAGCAATTGCTGATTTTTCTAGCCCAAAACTTGAAGCCACAAACCTCATGTCTATTCTACTGTATCCTGTGCCACCTTATTGGTGTATCTGAGTTATCTCATATTTTGTTCAAAGGCAGTTTTATTTGTTTGCCTGGCTTTTCCTGATGTCTTTTTCAACTCACAGAGCCCTAATACTTAAAATTAATCAAGGCAAACTGGAGAGAAAATGTATCAGTTTAGAATGTCTGCCTGTAGTTTCTCTCTACTGTACACTTTCATGCTGCTTTCTTTCTATCTGAAAAACATGATTCTACAAACAAAAAAAAAAATAATAATTTTGCTCTGTGTTTATTTTTTGCTTAATCTCTGATAAATGTCAGCTTTGGTGCAGTCTTTCAGCACTCCACCTCAGACATCCTTATGGGAAGAATGACAGTAACATTCCAGCCAGAAAAATCAAACCTGTCATTGTATCTTTGTTTGATGGGAACATCTAGAATAGGATTCATCTCAACTAGCACGAAATATCTAAAGATGCCTAAACCTATGCAATTGGTTTATGCTCCCTCCCTCATTAATAGAGAAAAACATTCATGTCCAAGCAGTGATTCATCCTATCTATTTTAGTCACTTACTTTAGCAAGACTCTGCAGATGCTTATTGTTCTTGGTTAAGGGATATTTCTCAGTTCTTAACAAGGCCATCAGGAGTTACATTTTTAATTGGCATGAAGTAGACTACATAAAGTAAGGTAAACTGTATGAAATTCTGGCAAATTATTAAATATATTTATTTGGATGAGGCTGGAATGAATGATTACCTGATCTGGTAAGAACAGGACACACAATAAAACTTCCAGTGTTGAGACTGTCTTCTGGTTTCTAATTCTACACTTGATACTTGATATGCTCCTTTATATGAAACCTGAAACATTTCCTACATTTTGTTGTAATCGTATCATAGGAAATGATAATTCCTATGACAAGCAAATGAACCTTTAAAAATTCTTTTGCGATTTGAGTTTGTGTTTCTCTTTACACTAGAAGCGTGTTGAATTGCAAAGCAGACACTGAAAATGCTTATTGATTCACCTTTAAGGAGAACCCGGGGTGTTCTTTAAGGAGAAGCATCTTTCTCACCTTCTGTTCTGAAATATGAGAAGCCACATAAATGAGAATATAAGTGAAAATCCCTGGATAGAAAAAATAAAACCAACCTAATATATCACATCTGTTTTATTAGTTACTGGCACTACGGGGGCATAGGGCTACCTATTCAGCTGCTCCTGAGGGCTGCCTGCCCGGCAGGAGCGCAGAAGCTGGTGGGAAGGGTTTTGGTGCTGGGAAGAACTGAGCCCACCTTGATCCTGCTGAGCTGCAGGAACAGGTATGCCTGCAAGCTTATGAGAGGAGGGGAAAAAACCCACAAAACAAACCACAAAGCCCTCCAAATCCCACCTTTTCCTAGTGACTCAGAGAGAACTGTGCAGTTTCCTGCCATCAAGGAAGCCAGGGAAAGGTACTGGGTTAGCATCAAGGGAAAAGGAACAAACAGCAGGCAGAGGAGATTTGTTTTGAAACTTTTGATATAAAGGTTTTCAGCAGGAGGACTCAGCTTTCTCCATTTGAAAAGTGACCTTTTTCTAGTGTAAATATACTAGGAAAGTCTGACTTCAAGAGTCTGAAAGCAACTGGCGGTTTCAATGTGCTCAGTTAAAGGGAAAATTGTAGGCATATAAATTAGAGACTCACCACAAAGAGCAAAGTTTTCCCTAAAATCCTCAGCTATAGTTACATTAACTTAACTTGTTTGCAGTAAGAAGATGCCTGGTCCTTATAGAATAACTGCTTTATCAATGGTAGCTGAAGATAATTTCAAGATATCGGTTGGACTGATCAGAGCGCTCGTGTCTTATCTGGGAAGAAACCCACTGAATGTTCCTGAATATTGTCATGGTATGAATAAAACAAGCAAAAGCCTGTTCCTAATTTAAGAAGTCCTTCATAATGTCCCAGTGAAATACTTAATGCAAATTTTCCAGTCCTGAAATACTTACCAAGGAGTCTTCTTCCTTGTTCTATATGTTATTTTATAAAAACTTAGGTTTGTGGAAAAGACAGTGAAGTCTCCTTAAATTACATGTTACTTTGATCTGAGATAACCTTAAAGCTGGTATGCACATAGCAACTCAAGTTTGCATACACAAAAATAAACTCTCTTTGATGCATTGAAGACAGCAGTAATTTTTACTTTAGGTTATTTGCATGTACTTTCTGCTTTGGTATTAAGCCTGTGCTGAACTAGAGTTTATTTTGCTTTAGTTGCTTTTTTGTTCTAATTTTATTTCCTCTTTTGTAATGTAGAAGAGATCTGAGAGGGTAGGGTAGAAGGAAAGGGCATGTCCTCCTTTTTTACAGTGTTTTGCAAAGGAATAATATGTAGAAACTGTCTCTGCCTATATTACATGAGGATTGGAAGACACCTTGGAAAAGGTTGCCTGTGCCAAAAACATCCCAGGTGAAGCTTTTAGTTGAAAACTCCTGGAACAAAATATCCTGACACTCCAAATTACCGACACAGAAAAACAAACAAATGAACAATGGCATTTTAGTTTGGTTTAGGAAGAGGAGTTCATACTGAAGAATAAAGTCACTGACTTTCCTACTGTATTCTCTGTGGCCAATTATAAAATCAAAGAAAAAAGAGGAAAAATGAACTAAGAAGGTCACCTATTTTACCTCCAGGTTACATCAACTATACCTAACCAGTCCTGACAGATGTTTCTCTAACTTGTCCTTAAAATCCTCCAGTGATAGAAATTCTACAGCCTCCTAAAGCAGTCTCATACATATCAATTTATTATTATAGAACCTAAATAGAAAAACAAAATTTTTAATCAGAGATTAAATTTAAGGATCTAAAGGAAAACATGTATATAGTTCGGAAACTGGCTGGCTATCATCCAGGCTGGCTTGAGAGAATTACAAGAAGAAAGATCTATAACTGCAGTGCACTCAAGGTCAGGGCCAGGACCCAGTGAGGTACATCCGTTTATTTGAAAGGATGATGAATCAAGCGCTGAATGCAAAGGTAATACAGAGTTATAAATTACTGGCAAAGGTACAGCATTAAATCCATGCAGCACCTGGTAAGCACACATGCACACACAGCTTCACTAAGTACAAGGTATCCTAGTTCTCATCTATTGAGTGGGACGATACCTTGNTTTCTTTTTCTTTTTCTTTTTCTTTTTCTTTTTCTTTTTCTTTTTCTTTTTCTTTGTCTTGGTCTTTTTCTTTGTCTTTTTCTTCCCTTTTCTCTTTCTTTTTCTTGTTCATCAGGGTTTCCCCAGTGTCAGCCCACTGGCAATCACAGGGGACTCTTACACTGAGAGTCTGATGACAAAAACAAACACTGAGCTTTTATAAAAATTAAAAAACAGCCAAAGGATTAAGCAATATCGAAATTTCTCTGAACTAGATAGTAGGTTGGCTATTGTATAACTGGACTGGAAATTCAATGCATTACTGATATTTTTCAGTTCCTCCATCTCTCTCAGTATGAGCAGAAAACTATCGGATCTGCACGCTGACTTGCATTGGGGATTAGAAGGTCTTTTGAGTCATGAATGTGTACTCTGTTGTGAACCATACTAAATTTGTCACAAACTACACCCTCTAGGAAATGTTGGCTAAGGGAAAATGTTGGCTCAAGGGCAAACAGAATAGCAATATTTGGTCCTTCAGATAAGTTAGCAGTAAATATTGATGTGGACATCAGATATTAACCCAAAACTGTCTATTTACACTGACTATACACAACACCTTGCCTGCAAAGGGACCATAATCCTACAAAAGGAGAGTAAAAGAGTTTACACAACATGACCTACAAGACAAGACAAAAGATGCTGAAGTAGTTTGGGAAGAGAGGAAGTGATCAAAAAAAGGTGAGAATGAAACTAAGGGAATAAGTATTCTACATCTTTTAGGAATAGGGTAATAGTTTTAAATCACACCAAGGGAAGGAAATTTAAAAAGAGCAGGGAGAGCTAGGTATTATAGTGTTGGTAAGTGATTGCTTGTCAGACAGAGGCTGGTGATATCTCCAGGTGTTTTTTAAGACCTTGTTAAAATAAATGTCTGTGAGGACTGCTTTAGGAATAGCGGATCTTGACTTGAAGACCAGACCAAGACACTTGCAGCTCCATCCCGCACTGCTTTCACAGACTTGCGGCTCTTAGAAAAGTGAAGGGATTGAGCTGTGGGAAGGTACTGCTTTGCTAGCACTCAGGCAAAATCTTTACCTCCCTGCCTTCCACCCAGAGACATGTTTCTAATCCTTTGCATTCCTTTTTGTGGTGATTTTTGATGATTTGTGGTGATTTGCCACTTTTCTCTCTGAACAACCAGACAGAGCTGTGAGAAAATCAGTCCCTTACTCTTGGCTTAGAAGGAAGGCTTGGGCACTGCCCATGTTTGCACAGTCTAGTTTTTGATGTCTGCATATGCATAATTTCTTCAGTGGCTACGTATAAGGCAATTTATTTCCTTATTTAGTGTGTGCAGTGACTAACATCTTTCAAGAAGGTGATGAGATTGGTGACCTAACTCATAGCAACACTCATTGATATTGGAAGCTACTGCTCAAAAAAATGAGGTGGAGGCAGGACAGAAAAGGAGATAAAAGATACGTAAAACTTACTGAAACCAAAATATGAGAACACAGGGCCACATGATGGCAGCATGTTGCCCACACTTTTCTGACTACTACTGTGCACTAAGTAACTGGAGAAAATGCTAGAAACTAGACAGGAGTGATCTTTTTCTTTAAATAAACCCAATTAAAATGTTCCTCTCATGTATATTTTTCAGCTCTAGCTCCTTTGGAAAGAATGAGCACTTGGTAGAAAACAGATGCCACGTTCGCTCAGGTATGTTTTGGCAATGGAAATGGAAAATTAAATAAATGAATTAATAAGGTGTGGCAAAATAAGCTGCATTTAGAGCTCAGCTCCTCAGTTCAGCTCAAGGACACATTGTGGCTAAGTATGTCCAAATAAATAAAAAATTGAAATCATTAAAATGACAAAAGCTCAGTGAAAATGGTGTGGATCATTTGTAAGAATATTTCTGCTATAGGTGTGAGAAATAGAAATGAAAGTTTGATTTGAAAATAATTTAAAAAAAAAAATGTGTCTGCACTCAGTATGTACTTTTGACCCTGCCAGATACGTAAAAGCTAGAAGCGATACTGATTGAATTGTAATAAGATTCAGAGATTCAGCATGTGGTTCCAGCTCACTGAAACTCCATTTAGTATTCGAAGAGCTTAAAAGACTTCGAGAATACATAACACCAATGTTGCAATGACCTCTGCTCAAAGAAAATGTAATAAATTTGGCTTTTCTTCCCACAGTAACTACAAAATGTATTTGGAAGGATGCCAGTAGCATAACCATAAGCCAGATATTGCTACACAGAGCAGATTTTTTAAAGTCCAAAATGTTTGTTTGTTCTAGTATAATTGACACAATTTATAATTTGTTGGTAAAGGCAAATGAAATGGAAGCAGAGAGTTTTCTTCACTGCTTTAACCGTCCAGAGCTAATGGGCTTTTCCGTTACCAATCTTTGTTGCAGATCCATTTAGTGCTTTATAAACTTGCTTGTAGGTTTGCCTCAATGCAGGGTCATGGTGCAACTGTAAGAAAGGATGAAATCAGGAAGAAGGCACTACAGGCACAGCAGAGACTATTCAACAAGAGAGGAATCTCTCTGAATGTAGCTTATTATAAAAGCTGCATAGGTTGTGTCAAATCCTTCTGAAAAAATGTATTTTGTGAAATGCGTGGCATACTTAAAAAGATAATCTGTTTCTTGGTCTAGATGCAATCCAGCAATGAGCTGTTCTATCTGCCCTGTGTTGGTAGTCCAGGTCAGAGTCACATAGTTCATTCAATTCAAATTGTCCACTTCAGGGCTTGTGTCCTTTCACAAAGACAAGGTATTAGCCGAACTTCTCTGCTCTTGTTTGCTTTTGTAAAATTTTTAGTGCAGAGGTTAATCAAGTGACTGTATTAATCTATCTAGCACAGCTCAGGGAAATATTCTTCACGAGCAGGTAGGCTAGTAAGTCTCAGACTGGGTAGAGAAGGCCACTGTCGTAATACCAAGCACATGGAATACTCCAAGCACATTGAAGCACACCTATTTGCAGAATACTCGTGGATTCTGAGTAGAGAAGTTATTTATTTTTGTAAACCTCTTAATTATACCATCTCTTATTTTAATCCAGGAATTTTTTGAATGATGGCTGTCTTTGCTTGTATATGACAATATGTTTTTAGTTGCCTATTGAAAGTATTTCTGAAAATTGGGTGAGGGTCAGGCACGCAGATTCTCCACTCAAGGGGAAGAATGGTCCCCTTGTAGCTACCAGAGAATAAGGGGAGGCATAAACATACAATTACTCTTTTAGTCCTCTGAAATGACTGTAGGATCAACAAATTTTCTGCTGTTGATGCTGCTGTAGTCCCAATGGATACACTGAACACTCTCCAAGAAAAGGGATTGTACAACTGGTCATCTCTTTGTGTTTAACGAGGATTTACTTCAAAGCAGAACGTGGCATCAGCCAGGGGACTCATACTCCCTGCCTGGCACTTCAGGGAAGTGAAAACACACCCATTCTGCCTCCCTCTTAGTTTGGGCATTCACAGAGGAGGAGGGCCCTGTGTACCACGACCTTCTAAAATTGAAGGTAATCACTAATCTGTATGCTTTTCTCAGTCTATGAATGTATTTGTGTTACCATGTGTTTAAGCAGCATGAATCTTTTCTTACATCTGTGCATTTAATTTCAATTAATTAGAAACAGTGCTAATGCTAGCTGGATTATGCAAGGATTAAATACGTAGTACAGCCTCTAGTAAGAAGGCTTGATGTTTTTCAATGCCATGTTGCACCACCTAATAACTGAGCATTCTCTCTAGGGTGTATGTGTGACCCGCACAGGGTCACACATACAAGGCCAAAGCACGCAGTGAGATTTAAAAGGAATGATCTAGACTTAGAAATTTAAAAAAAAAAAAAAAGGTTCCATAGTTTGATAAATTTTTTTTCTAATAATAACAATCTTCAGTTTAGAGACAAAAAATCCAACTCATTCCCAGAACTGCTACTGAAAGGTTAATGAATGCAATTAAAAAAGCATAATAAACTAATGAATAAGTGCCCGGTGAGCACAATGTTTCCCTACCTGTGTAACTATTTTAGGAGAATTTTGCTGTTTAATGATCTTAGCCTCTTTCTATTTCTAGTTTTGCAAGTACTGCTGTTTGAGAGTCTTACAGCATTTGATACTTTACACTGGTGTGTGCTGTCCCAGATGTGTCGTTCTACGTGCTAAAATATATTTGCAGTGTTGCAGATTTTTCTGCTGACTCTTGGTACAATATCAAAGGCAGGTGCATGCAGAAGTTGGATTAAAAAAAATTTAACTACCCTATAACTTTTTTTATCTTAAATATATTTTTTGTAAGAATACAAACATTTTCAATACTTCTCTGAAAAATGCAAAGGCTCAAAATTGGAGTTGTTTTAAAAAAAATCCACGCAGTGACTTGTTCAAACAAATTTAGCTATTTTGTTAACCTTATGGATGAACCAGGTGCTCAGGAAAAGACTATCTGAGTGGCTGTTTTGAGGATTGTATTGTATTGTGGAAGCTGCCACAAGCTCTCTGGAGCTTTTTTATTACTGACTGTCACTGTCGAAGATCAGGGAGGAAACATGCCTTGTAAATTCTTATAGAAAGATGGAAGTAATTACTAAGCCAGACCTAGTCCTCAATACTGTTACTATTTTAGCTCATCTTCTTTCTTGAGCCAGATCATCTGATATGTAAAAAATGTGGCTTTAGCCCCAATCTCTTTAAGCACTTGCACTGAAATCGTTCATGTTTCTGACTGCTTCCTGGATAAGGACATCTAGTTATTAACTTACTATATTTGTGTCCTATTTTAAGCAGAAAAAACCAAGTGTGACTAAATCAGATGCCACAGGAAGGTCTTCAGTGAAGCGGAAGATCAGCTGAGTTGTTCATGTCTTTCACCATAGACAGTTTTTAAGACTATTTAAAGTGTATTTAGCAATACCAAACCAAAAAAGCAAAGAACTGATGTTTGGTGTAGGCTCTTAGGTATCTTTCTCCTATAAACGCCCTGGCCATTAAAAAATCTCATCTTTGTAAGAATGAGAAAAAATTGAAAGAATCTTTACTGGTTATAGCAGCCCTTGGAGTAACTTTCCTTTCCCCGCCTCTCCTCACCCACACACATATGCTTGGCTCAGGTTCATCCTAATTCTCTTATATGATAAATTCCTAAAGCTTCTCGAAGCCGTTAGAAGGGAGAGATATAATGAAAACAACAGAGGGGAGAGGAGGTCATTAGGACTTAGAATAACAGCGCCAGAAACTGGTTTCTACCACTGATGAAAGTTGTAAACACGTTCCCAAGGAGGGGTTTGTCAGGCAGCTCATCTCTCCTCATGGCATGTCTGGAGGTAAAGATTAGTTTCACAGTATGCAGCAGACTAATAGAGCAAACAAGGAGAAACAGACAATAATCTAGTAAACACAGTGGGCAAATGGAGAAAAAGTCACGATCCCATTAGCCTGCCCCTATGTTGATTTACCTAGTGAGCAAGCTTTGTGTGCACACACTGGTCGTGCCTCTGTGTAAAACCCCTCCCCATATCAATGTCCTCCGGATCTGGCGGGTATTTTCTTTAAGACTCGTGCGTGCCTGGAGACAGCAGGTCCTGGGCACTGGCACACCTCACCCACTGTGTCGTGTGGTAGACATCGTCTTCGGTCTGCATCACCCGGCACTGCAGGGTGCCTGTGCTCTGCAGTGACAGCACGCTGAACAGCACAGAAAATACAGATTCTACCGCAACAAGCGGTTCGTCCAGTACCCTGCTATCAAATCAGGGGATGTGCACAAACGCTAGAACTTGCCTTGCCTGAATTGGCACAGAGGTAAATTACGCTCAAAGAAGTGAAGAAGCAACTGGAAGCCAAAAATATGCAGATCAAAAACTTGTATCTTTGGAAATACGGAACTTGGAAATATTTAGAAATATTGGGACACATATAGGAAATGAAATATGGTTTAATTAAAGTATAAAAATATGTTTTTTCAATGCTTAGAAGTTTTGAATTCTATTAACTGAACCCAACACTAGCTAAACAGACATAGATAAATTATTTATATCACTAAACCCATTTAATCGCAAAAACCAATTTCTATTTCCAGTCTGTGCTAAGACAAGAGATTTCTGTTTATGGTGTATATTCCTAAACAAGAGTAGACATTTCAACAGGCAGAACATGAAATAAGACCTTCTTATTCTGTTGACTACTTTGCACATGATTTGTTAGCTTTGTTGACAGATGAGGACTTTGTTCATGAACAAAGGAAAAACTACTTTGCACATTGAAGAAAACCTATCATATGCCATTTCTGTCACAAAGTGATAGGTTGCAGTAGCCTAAATATGCTATAAATATTCTCTATATAAAGAATACACAAAAATGCAGAACTTGTGAAACATATAGTTCATGTTTAGTAAGGAATGCTTCTGAGAAAAAGAAAAAAAGATTAATGGCAATGTTATAAAACACTGTGAAAATGTATGTGATGGTACACTAGGAATCCAGCTAGACAATATCCACTGCTCTCTCCATGTCTGCAAAGTCAGTTGTTTTATTGTAGGTTATCAGGTTGGTCAAGCATAACTTCCCCTTCATGCAGACATATTAATTACTCCTGATAACTTGATTGTCCTTCATTTGCTTGGCAATGGTTTTCAGGATCAGCTGCTCCATCACCTCCCCAGGTATCAAGGTGGGATTGAGGGGCCTGTAGTTCCTCCTTCTTGGCCTTTTTGAAAGTAGGACTTGCTTTTCCTCCTTTCACTACTCCAATTAATCATGTTGTCATTAATTGTGAACAGTTTGATCTTGTGACTAGAGTGTTACTGTATAAGAAAATTATTATTACCTTTTTTAATATTCTCTCACAGCTCCCTCAATTAGAAGTATTTGGACTCTGTCTTGCTTCAGGTAGACATAATTCTCACTTAATTCAAAATTTTATCAACAAATGATCTATATTGGTAAGATTACATCCTAGGAGAGGAAATACATAAGTGTAGCTCCTTGACTTTTCATTTGGTCATCACTTCTTCAGTCAACTTAAAAACTGTGTTACGATCTACAGCAATCTATTAAGTTAATTTGTACTTAGAACAGACACCAACTGTTAGAGAGTTCAAGCTATGTAAGCTACCCTTGGTCACATCAGATCTGCTGCTAGTAAATTAGGAAAAATTTGGAAAAAGAATCAAGGAAATGTCAGAGAAATTCAAAGGACACTTCATCATAAAAAAATAAAAGTCACTTTGTCGGTTACTTTTGTTTTCTAGTAAATAGTTGCCATCTAAATATGTCTTCCTTTTTCTCTGTTATAATGATGGAAGATTTTATAAGATGAGGAAATAGACACTTCAAGAAAATCTTGCAAAGCTTTATACATACACATTAGAAAGAGTACATCCCTATTTTCCATGGATGTGTCATGAATAGAAGAGCTTTTTATAAACATCAGAAAGAACTGGATAAAACGAGACACAAATACTATCAGTAAGTATGTGTCATTTTATTCAAATGACTTGTACATATATATATGACAGTATATCCTTTCTCTTACTGAACAAATTGTTCTATCAAGATGGTGGAGAAAACCTGAAGAAAAATAGCTTCAGATATCTTAGAGTGAAAATTTGTTATTTGTTTATGCAGGAAGGGTAAAATGAAAAATGAGGCTGAAGAAAATAGATGTGAATTAGAACATATTTTTAAGATCAATGTCACTAAGCATTGTATAAGGGCTAAGCTTTCCTCAATACCTAGAAAATGTCCCTGAAAGATAAATAGATACTGCTTGCATGCATAAGTGAGCAAGAAAAACAGAGTGTGTCGGATCACTCTTTAGTCTTCAATAGAGCTTTTCCCTGAAGAATTCAGGGTCTCATTACTGACACCTGGCCCAGCTCGTGGGCTTTGGTCCCCAGAAACTCTGGGAATCAGAGACTGATAAACTGAGGACTGCAAACTCATGAGATGATAGCCATTCGCTTGCTAGTTGTGCTGTGCAAGTGACCACCACTACTAACACACAGATTTCCCACACACCTGGTCAGTACAGCTGATGTTCGGCCACTGCACTCTGGGTCTAGGTTGCCGGGGTGGTCTGCGTCCTTCTGCCGCCCCATCCACTGCTGTCTAATGGACACAAACTTAAGCACAGGAAGTTCCACCTACACATGAGGAGGAACTTCTTTCCCTTGAGGGTGGCAGAGTCCTGGCACAGGCTGCCCAGGGAGGTGGTGGAGTCTCCGTCTCTGGAGACATTCAAAACCCGCCTGGATGGGTTCCTGTGCAACCTGCTCTAAGGTGGCCCTGCTCTGGCAGGGGGTTGGACTAGATGATCTCCAGAGGCCCCTTCCAACCCTATGATTCTGTGATTCTATGACCACACAAAGGTCATTCATTCAGAGCTTCTGGGTGCTGGACTGTCTTATGTATCATTACAGTCATGTCCTCACACCCCCAAAGCTGCCTCCAGCGAGCAGGGCCACCCTTGCTCCAACCTCATCTGCTTCATATCATTGATATAAAGCCCAAGTGGACTAGCCTAACAACTGAACTGTAGTTTATGTTTGGGACACATGATCAGTGAAGTGTGTCTCACTGCTTGGGAATTGGTGCTTCACACTGATAAAGGCATTATGCAGCACACTCTTAGATGGTCATCTGGAGCAAGTCTCCAAATCTGATTCTGTAATAGGTATTGCTTACATTTCAGCTGGAATTCTTGCTGTGTGAAATCCTCTGCAGGAAGCACTGCTCTGTAGTTGTGCTTTTACTGTAACAAACAGCAATGTTCCCTACAATAAATAATCATTTCACTGATTCATCTTATGGCTTTCAATGGCTTATCAGCTGCCAAAAGATTGAAACGTGCTGTAAATAGATTGGACTATGGTGAAAAGAACTCACCAAACCAGTCAAGGAAAGAAATGAAAGGCATGCTCTTTCTTTTCTGCAGTGCACCTTATTTTGAGAACTAGTTAAATGAGTGTAATTGAAAGAATTACATGAAAAAATAACAACTAAAGAGAGACAAGCTAGTTTCTGTATATGAATTTGAAATATATGCATCTTAAAGAAGATATTGGCTTTTATAGTTTCAGGGGTATTAAATGTAAATAATGTGACAACGCACAACAATCTGCCTTTAACACTGGATATTTAGAGCTATTAAACTCTGGAAAACTTTCCATGCAAAGCCTGCTCATGCACACAAAACCTGACCCAAAAAAAAAAAAAAAAGGAAAAGAAAAAAAGTTTGTGATGCAAAAATCCAGCAAATTATAAATGACCAGGAAATTATGACGGACTAGTAGAAAACACTAAACAAAAAGAAACCCAAACCAGTGAGGCTGTAGATTTTCTATTATAGAAATCTGTAAACTGCCCTGAATCAAAAGCAAGCAGCAGTGGTTGGCTCAGCTATGTTATAATAAAAAATGGAGTGCAGGACCTGTTCAAGCATATTATGTTACACAGACAAGGAAGGTAACATCTTTGAATGCCTGACGAAGTAATAATTTACTTTTAATGCACTTAATTGAAGCATTCAAATCAGAAAAAATTGCCTGGTTTTTGACAACTGTCACTTTGGATCAAGTATTTTCAGCATCGGAACATTAAAATGCATTTTTGCTACAGAAAATGGGCCATGCAAAATGGGAAATTAAAAATCAAGCAGTATTGAAGAGCCTGGCATCCAGTAAGAGATATTGCTGCACATATAGATGGACAATGGATGATCATACACCATGCAAAGAAGTACCGGGATAAAATATAATGAAGTGGTAATGATTTATGCAGAAGAAAAAGAGTGTCTTTAAATTGATTCTGACTTCTCAGCTGTGACTGAAGAAGTTGCGATTGGATCCCCCAGGGGACTAAAGGTGCCCAGGTCCTACAGAGAGAAGTTGATGGTATTCCCAGCAGCCCTGCTATTAAAGCATGAGCCCATCAGCTATTAAAGAAGTGCCTACTGGTTTTAGATTCTTCTTCACTTACATACTTGCTCCATGAAAGAATGAATTCCTGGTGATGGGAAAGCCTGTACCTAATATGAACAGCAACCGAAAAGCTGGGCTGTGCATCTAATTCACACTAAAGCCCTGAGAGGTCTGCAATGTAGTCACACACCTGGGATGTGGGAAGGCTCTGCACTTGCTTTGAATAGGAATTTTAATCCAGATTGTGCACATCCTTGGAAGATGTCTTATCCAGCGGGCTGTGAGATAAACACACTGGACCAGTTTCAATTGGAAGCGTTAAGAAAATCTCCCCATGCAATTCCGTGGTGACAGAGGCGCTCAGGACATCTCTGTCACTTTGCTGCCCAGTTAGACAGTGGGTATTTGAGCTGCAGTCCTTTATATCTCAGATGATTTTTTATTCATTTATCTGGCAAAATTCCCTAGCTTTCATCCAGAAATGACGGCCTGGCTTTGTTTAGGCACCAGATGAGGGTTCTCAGCTATGAATCCTGCATGGAGGAAAATGCTTCTCTTTGGCCTAGAAATAAGTAAGTGGCTCAGCATTGCTTCCTCCAAGGAGAGTTTTGGCTCTCTTCACTGTCTTTTCTCCTTGAAATTTTGTTTCTGGGTCAGGCCTCCCCCTGCTTAGTCACGAGCCTATTTGTAGGCACCTAACTTGACACATATACTGTTCCAGGGAGTGTCATCAAGGTGAATACTGTGAAGGACAGCCTAAAAATTTGGTAGTCTACAGCGAGTCTACAGAGCCTTCTTTCTCAGCTAATCAGCAGCATTTTTCAAGAGACACTGACAAAGTATGCCATCTAAAGTGATTTACATTGCTAATGAAATGAATGTCAATGAATATCACACTTTCTCAGCCTATCCAAGACATGGTTTCCAATTGTACTTAAGGATAATGGATATTAAAAAACACACATGAAATATTTCTAAGAGGCACACAGAATCTGAATTTGACAAATTCACCTCCAGTAAATAGTCTTTTATTACTTAGACTTTTATTTATTTGGGTTTTCAAATATGACTTCTAGACTGATGCGGGAAGGTAATTCCAAAACCACCGGAATCCCTTAAGTAGGCAACTATTTGGGCATCAGAAGAGACTACAAAGTTGTAGCTACATAACAATTACACATGATAGAAAACAAACATTTGTTTCAAAACCTGTAAAAAACTGACATACAGAATATTAATGGCTGAGTAAGGGATGAAGGCAATGAAAGCTTCAACAATTCTTCATGCAAAATTAATAGGCAACCTTGAATGGACATTAGAAATTAATAAAGCAAATTTTTACTTGTACCTGTAGTCTTGCATTTGTACATGACAAAGTTACACCATCTGTTTTCCTTGTTCAAGCTGAGTGAAATGTGGTAAAAAAAGACAGCAAACAAAAAGCCAGAATGCTGGGAATCAGCTTTATTATTCTCACTCTGACACTCAGAACTCTAAGCTGTTATTACTGCCCCAAAAAGAAACACTGAAAAATAATTTCTAACTTCTTGCAAGCTATTTTTTCCCACACTCTTCTTTGTCTGGTTGAAACCATATTAGTTTTAAAGGGGCAAGACTCACACAATCTGCATATGTGCCTGCATAGAGATGACTATATATTACTGCACAGGCACAAAGGCTTCAAAATTAATTTACAGTTGGGTGGCACTGAAATTAGATGTCAAGTGTCCAAACACTCATGTCATCACAATGACAGCTGGAGTAAAGGAACTGCTGGTGCTGTTTAATTGTTTATCACAAGAGTCATTTAATAAAAAAAAAATTAAGATCCCGTGCTCTTGGTGGTGTATAAAGGTAGTACAAGATTCTCTGCGATTTACATTTACCAATAGGTTGTTAACTGTTGTTCTACTTCTGACTTAGCTGGTTGCATCTAATTTCGCGGTTGAATTCCTAATATAATTTCTGAGCTTTATTAGTAGTGATCTGGTTATTAAGAGCCATATGGTGAATTAAAAAAACCCAATAGCTTGTTAAGAGGGGGCTGGATGCACAGTCTATTGAAGTCAGTGGAAATTTCCCTTTGACTGTGGACCAAGCCCAAGGGAAGCAGCATCTCAGCGACCAGGAATGCTGGTAACTCACTACCTTCCCACCGCCCCATTCCAATACTGTCCTGAAAGCAATCTCCTACCTGTTGCCTACTACAGTTTTGCAATCTTAGTATGAAAGAATGCCATTCTCTTTCCTCTGTTTATTTATAATTTCACTAACTTTAAAGTAGCCAGGTATTATTTTAAAATACTCATTAACAATTCATTTTTTGCCCAGAATACTCGCCACTGGATCCCACAGGTCTACCTACTGCCAACACCTCGAATCATTTTTTGTCCTTTAATCACCTTTCCTCCATTAAATCAATACTGCTCCCAAAAGCATGTATTTCTTTTCTCAAAAATCACTTGCATGTTGAAAAACAGTAATATCAAACAGACTTTGTTACTGCAGTTGAAAAATGAACCTCTATCATAAAAATGGAGATGTGAGTAATATATTATACAAACTAATATGTGTCAAAGTCACCAGACCTTTACTTAGGATCCCAGTGTAGTCATATATTTTTTATTTTTCTAACTTACATACATAAATTCACCATACTAGAACAAGACCATACAGCCCTCTTTATAGTAAGTCAGATGTTCAAAACATTCCTGGCTCGATTTTCAAAGAATTTATTTCAATAACCAATGAAGACCTTTCTTCTTCCTCTTCTTCTTCTTCTTCTTCTTCTTCTTCTTCTTCTTCTTCTTCTTCTTCTTCCTCTTCTTCTCTTTTTTTTTTAAAGCATCCACCTCTGTTTTTCATGTCCTTGAACACTTCTTTTTTTTTTCAGTAATTCAGGGCTCAGCAAGCTGAGTTTTTTAGAAAATGCTCATAAGGGTGCAACAGGTAACAGTTCCATAAGTACTTACTAATACGACAGTCATCAACAATGATTAAATTTGATTTGATATTAATTATTTTACAGCAACACCATATATGCATTTAGATATGAATTACAGAAACAAAGATACAGATATGCCTGCCCCCAATTACTTTTTATACACTTTCCTGGGACTCCATATGTTACTGAGGCATGCTAGTGGCAAAGACCTGGTTTAAGATAGCACAAAGTATTTTCATGTGAAGCTGTATGTAACTAAAATATTAAAAGGTACTTCTTTTGTTAAACTGGTATAGCATGCCCACATACACACATACAAATGATGATGGAAATTAGCAGGACACTCTGGGCTGTGTGCCTCTGCAGTGGAAGCAGCAATGAGGGAAACAAGCATGCAAACATGTTGTCATGAGTGGACACCAGACATGAATGAGAACTGTTTCGGTGGTGTGTTTTGGCATGCTCCTATTCTACGGCAAGAGATAGTCTCCCATTTTTACCGGAGGAGGACTTCACCAAAGGGTAAGATTGTTACCACAGAGCTGCTGGCACCCTGGTTTGTAGCTGTGGCCATGCCCATGTTGCATCACTCTTACTGAGATGGTCCTCCACCACAGACTTGCACTGCTGTGTGTATGACAGAGCCTGAGTGCAGACTTGGTCCATAAAACAGTGACGAAGACAACATGCAGCTTGCTGACACCCTTACTGCAGATTTCCATCAGCTGCACGTCTGGGAATAGTGTTCTGCTTTTCAAATGTGCCCTCAGGAACGGCTTCCACCTGAGAGCTGAATGTCACTAGCAAAATGGAGAGTATGGCACTGCCTGAGGCATGGGTAACAGACTTCAGAGAAACAGTCTGGTCTTGGGGCAGGGCATTTCCTAAAATGTGGGTATTTCTGAGGAAAAAGAATTAACCATATTTAACCTAGAAATATCTGAAATTAATGTTATTTAATTTTAGGAGCCCTCTGCCAAGCCACAGTCACTCAGTGTCTCTGGATGTTATCGGTGGAAACATGTGACGGCCTGTAGAAGCAATGTTTGGGTTTGTCTACCCGAGGTGCTAGTCTATCTTTCAAGGAATGGTGGGTACCTGGTGAGCTCTCTGCTTGTCTGTATAGCCCTATAACTTATTTCCTACACGGTGCCTTTAAAATACATCAAGAAAAATCTCTTACACTTTCCATAAAAGCCTCATAAGTGTCTGAACTCTGCAGCAGCCTATGCTATATTAAGGCACTTACCCAGACTACAACTGGCTGCTTTTCAAATGGCCACAGTGATCTCTGCAGAAACAGCGTCTCTCGGGTCTCCCTCCCTCCTTGGCAGCTGCCCAAACCGAGGCAGCTCTCCCAGTGCTCCCCTTCAGCTCCTCAGAGATGGATGAGCAGGAAAGCATTTGTGACTCTCAACAGATCACAGGGAGAATGTAACCATACAGAGATGTAACCCAGAACTAAAAAAGGTTTCGCAGCTTGTAACTAAAAAGTGATTCTCTGAGTCAGAAAATGGCCGTTATTAGGACATTTTGGAATTAAAAGTTCATGAACAATTTCAATCTATTGTAAGTGAGGTACGAGCAGATATGTATTTTCTTCCATGGTTGCAATACTAGAGCAGCATCTGAAAATGAAGATGGACTTGATATGTCTGCTCTTGATGAAGTAGTCATTAAAATATTGGCACCCTTGAGCACAAAAGGGTGCCACCTCAACTGCAGAGTCAGGAGAGGAAGCCTGAAGTACCTTTTCCACACCAGGATTTCAGAATAGCTGAGGTTGGATGACACCTCTGGAGATAACCTAGTCCAACCTCCTTGCTCAAAGCCAGGTTTTGTCAGCCCAGACAGGTTTTGAAGGATCATCTTTCTCCAAGGGTGGGAAGTCCACACCTCTCTCTGGGAAGCCTGATCCACTGCTTGATCACCATCACAGCAAAAAAAAGTCCTTTGTATGTTCAAGTGTAATTTCAATTTGTGCTTATTGCTTCTTGTCCTGTCACTGGGCACCACTGAGAAAGGTGTGACTTAATGTTCTTTATTTCCTCCCGTCATCAGGCATTTACACATTGATAAGATTTCCTCTAAATGTTCCCTTCTCCAGGATAAATAATCTCAGTTCTGTCTCTCCTGGTACCTCTGATGGTCCCATCCCTCAGTCACCTTAGTGGTTCTTTGCTGGACTCTATCTAGTATGTCCATATATTTCTTGTTCTGGTAACCTAGCATTGGGCCCAGCACTCCAGATGTCTCCCACCAGTGCTGAGTAGAGGGGATGGATGACCTTACTTGACCTGCTGGCAACACTCCTAATGCAGTCCAGGATGTTTTTGGCTGCCTTTGCACAAAGGCCTATTGCTGAGTCATGGGCATCTCGTTGTACCAGGATCCCCTGTTCTTCTCTGCAAAGCTGCTTTCTAACCAGTCAGACCACAGCATTTACTGATGCAAGGGGTTATTCTTCCCTAGGTGCAGGATTTTACATTTCCTCATGTTGAGCTCCATGAGGTTCCTTTTGGCCCATATCTCCAACCTGCTAAGATGTCCTTGAACAGTGGCACAAACAACTTGTGTTATCAGCCACTCCTTCCAACTTTATATCACCTGAGTCATTAATGAAGATGTCAAAGAGCACTGGTCCCAGTATTGGAAGGAGGCTGTATCTCATGTTCAAGGAAGGGCAAAGGATTAAATGAATAATGCAAAGTGGTAAAAATCTAGCCTTTGATCAGGTCCTTTACTACATAAATCTTCTTTATACACATCCATCAATGCAGCTGGTTGGTGGGCACAAACGGAGTCTTTCAACACAAGTTTTGGTTTCTGTGGTCTGGTGTTCTGTGACTTTGACTTACTCCTACAAACCTTTGTACTTGTAGGTACTATCCTAAACATGTATTAGACAGTCTAGGACTACTTCCAAGACCAAAGAACAGGTGTATTCATCCCAGTATGACTAAGTGTAATATGCCCAAGGATAAAAGACTGACAAAGCAAAAGAGGCCACCCAACCCTTTTTCACCCCAAAGGTCGTATTTACAACGACAAGTAATTTGCTATGATAGGCACAGATAAATAGACTGAAACAGCTGGTGCTGAGGCCCAGAAATAATTTTGCAAAGGCAACTGAACCCTTCTGCAACCAGAACCAACATGGGGGATGATCAGGGGATTTGCTTGAAAACCATAACTGCTCTGAACCAAAGCACTAACATTGGCACAGCCCAAACCAGAGAGAGCAGAAATAGAAATGGCTGTATCCTTCCATATGATGCAGTAAAAAAATTTTCTGAAACCTGTGATGGAACAAACCTCTTTTTCCTTAACATCTTTACCTCATTTATCTCTAGAAATAAGAAAGTAGTTGCTGAGAGGGACCAGAAGAATAATGGGCTAGAGAAATAGGTAAGAAGTGGCTTCATGTATAAGAATGTGTACACTTATGTGTGTATATGTGTGAATCCATAATTTTGGGTTTTTTCCCAAAGCTCGTGAAATGCAGACCATGTAAATCCTTTCTTCTTTTGTGTTGTTGTGAGAGAAAATGTGAGAGAAATAGAGACTTATGAGTTGTAAAGAAACTAAACTACTTTAATGAAATGTTAAAAATGAAAAGAAAAGGTAATATATTTTAAAATAGAAATAACGAAATATATACAACATATATAAAACCAGTATCAGACTCCCAGGATGACATCACTGGGAAAGTCCCAGACTGGGCTCAGCGACAGAGAGGAACTGGATTCTGGATCTGCAGTCAGGAATGCACAGATTGGGATCAAAGGCAGAGGAACAGACAAAGTCCTCCTCAGACACTGGCCATTGAAGAAAGAGGCTGACCCTTTGA
>VXBO01011449.1:78792-90268 GCA_013400135.1 Rhinoptilus africanus
CTCTCAGCTTTTATGCTCAGCGTGGGGCAGATGGGATGGAATACCCTGTTGGTCAATTTTGGGTCACCTGTCCTGTCTGCTCCTCCCTGCAGGCGCGACCCCTCTGTGCTATTGAGCTCCTGGCCCCCCAATGTTGTACACAACAAAGTTAGCTGACTTTGGTTGTTATAACAGTAAGTATAAGCAGGAGCATCTCTGCATACCATCCCTTGGTAATAACTCTAAGCATCATGCCTTATCTCTCTGGGAGCAGACAGAGCCTGAAAAATAGGCCATTAATTCCAGAGAGTGCGGTCAGTTAGAAGAGACTTAACTGAGAAGTAAAATTACTGAAAAGAAAATTGGTTCGGTTTTACCTGAAACCAAGACAGTTGTAAAGAAACACATCTTGCTTTTTTTAGACAGTGTTTAGCCTTCACTGAATTAATGGAGAGGTAGCCTTGTCAGTTCAGTCAACACTTGATGAGAGCCATACATTAGTCTGCAGCACAGCATCTGGAGGCCTGGCCTACCTTGCATGAATAACTTAGAACACAACTATCAATAAATATTTAATATTGCCTTGTGAGTTATTGATTTTTTCTTAGAAAAGTTCAAGGAAATAATGTCAAAATAATAAATCATGGTTTACAAACTTTCATTGTTTCATGATGAGTACAATGTTTATATAACAACTCTGTCAACTAAGTTTCTATTAAAATATCCTATTATTTCTCCAGTGGTAATAAAGATCCAATTTACATCATTGAAAAGTAATTACAAATCAGATTAATGTATTGAATATCTTTAGAAGCCATTTTTACTTTTCACAAATGTTGCTTCCTTAGACCATTAAAATTATTTAAAATGTGATAGATATTTGCATTGTTATCAGCTGCAGATTTGCCACAGTAAGCAATTAAGGAGTTTCTCTGTCGTCCATCAATAACATTAAATTTTCTCTCACTGTAGCAGTTCACATTTAATCAAATTAGTGCAAAAGTAGCAACTGGTTTAATAGTGAGCCCGAAATAGTAGAAAAATGTAACCGTCCTTTTATCTGACCATAGCCAGTGTATAATGAATAAGGTAGTATTAGCACTCTCAAGTTCTGCAAAACAGCCCACTGTCGGTAACGCTCAGGGTGCACCGCCTTGGGCACAGGCTGCTGCCCCAGATGAAGCAGTCAGGCAGCAAGGTGAAAGCTGAAACGGCTTTTGTCCCTCCATCTACTCCTGTGTGAGTCGCAGTGCAGCCAGGGAGCGAAGGGGCGCTGGGGTCTCTTGTCAGGCTTTGCCTTTCTTCTGCTCAAAGAAGAGTGACAGTGCCAAACTCAGGCTTTTAAAAGTCATGCATGAGAGCTACATAAAAGTGGGACTCTGCCTCTAACACACCCAGGGCTCCTTTTTCTTTTTTGTTTACTTCACATCTTGATATATTCAGCTTGATAATGGAGAAGTAGTATTTAGTTTGTTATTCTTTAAGTGAATCTGACATACTAATATGTTCATTAACCTAGTTTTGGGGCTGTTAAAAAAATTATGAAACAACAGAAGACTCACGGTAAACTAGCAAGGACTGGTAACACTGTATCATAATAAGAGGACTATACCAAACACCACTTGGCATTGTTGGTTGTGTAAAAGTTTTATAAGAACTTCCATTAACTGTGTACTTTGCATCCTTTTAGATTGTCTGAATTAAAAAGGGATCCACTTAGGTATAAAAACAAAGCCTATTCAGTTGGCACTAATTCTCTGGGAAGATTCACGATAGGAAAAGGTTTTGACTGAGTGTAAAAGTTCGTTGTTTGTTGGTGGGGTTTTGTTTTTTTTTTTTTTAAGCAATTACTTCATTTTCTAAGCAGCTACTTATTCTCTTGTTGAAATAATACTTTTTACCTTACTCTTCACTAAAAAGTCTTGCAGAGTGTGACCTAAAATGGGAACTGTAAAACCAAGAAGCAGAAGGGAAGCAACATATGCTAATGGTTTTGACACACCAGTCTAAGCCTATGAGGAATTTTTTTCTCTGCGCAGTCTGCCTAACACTACAGCAGAGGCACACAACCAACAAGTGACACAGCAGAGCACTGGTGTGAAGTGACACAAGCAGCTGAAAGGCAAAGAGATGTTTTCCCTGTGCTTTGTTCATGTGCTTTCCATTCGCGTTGCTAGATCTCAAATATGGTTGATATATTCTCTAGTTAACAAGGAATCCCTGTAAAAGGAATCTTACTCTTCAAGTAGCCAAGTTCATTTCATACAAAATAAAATACTACCTCTAATTCTCTTTTCTTCTATGACTTTTGCCTCTGGAGGTGATTTTGACTGGAGTCCAGTATCTAAATCCTGAGGGGCACCTGGACACAAGAAGTTTGTTGTACTGTTTCAAGAAGGCTTGTGTATTCTGGGAGAGATGCTAAAGGATGTTTCTTCCACTTAGCATTACTCCATGAAATACAAGGCACAAGTTGTACCCAACTGACATCAGACTCTGAATTTTCTAACATAAACTGTCTAGTTACGCGAACCTCGTTTTGATTAGGGGTGTACAACCACATCCATGAAGATAATTCTTGTTGCGTTTAAGCAGATGTGCTCTAACAGGCACTGGAAATTTATTACTTTATTGCTGTTCATAATGTACACACATGCAGTGAGTCATTCTTCCTTGTAGTGAGTTGTTTTGGGGCCTGGTGACTTCAAATTCAAGTGGCTCACAAAGCTGTTTCTTTGTTTCTCAAATTAACTGCTTCTTTGTCAAACTTTATTCTTATTTTGGGTCTCTGGGGCTTCATAGATCATTGTTGCAATAGGCAGAACTATATTCAGGATTTATACCACTTGGATTTACTTTGTTTTGAACAACAGCCTGAGTTCAGGCGAGGTGTATGATAAGGGTTAGAAAGACTTAGGTAAAAGCCACATGTGCTGTCTGAGGCAGAATGAACTTGGGGCTCTCTTAAAAGCAAAGATATGGTTTGACTCCTGACTGGCAATAATTTCTGCTAATCTGTTCTTCATCTGTAAATTGAGGATAATAACATTTCCTTGTCTTACAGATTATTCCAAATACTGGCTAGAAATTGTTAATATCTGTTATGTTGACTAGCTAGGAAAATATTGAAAGTTACCTGTAAGACAAAGAGGACATTCACAAAATACAAACTGTCTAGAATGAACTGTGGGATGAATGCTAGATGGAGTGGGTTTTTTAATCATCAGATATGTGATGCTGTTCAATGTTCTTTCAATAGGAAAAGTTAAGGATAAAATACCCGAAGCAGTAAAGAGATGCAGCAGAAAACAGATCTGACGGGTAAGGAAGATCCCTTTCAACTCCTTCTTAATACGCAAAAAAAGTGGCAAGTATCTCATCAGGACTCTTCCCCTCAAACGTCTAGTGCTATGGAATGCACCTTATACTTTTCTGTGTGCTTTTTAAAAACTGTGTTTCAAGACAGCTGACTCTATATCCCTTAAAAGAACCCTGATTAATTTTAAGATAACTGGCTAATAAAATATTTTCTCAATGTAAAGAAATGTCTTATAGAAACCGCAGTGCACAGTGCACACTTATGGCACTGTTGTTGAGTACCCTAAGGCAGCAGTTACATATGTTGTAAAAAAAAGACTGACTCTGATATGAATAAAAGAAAACTTGCTCCACTTCCCGGAGTTCTCTTGGGTGAGGCAAACTGGAAATTATGTCAGAAGTTATGTGATTTAGGCATACAGGATTCTTAATCAACTTTATTCTTCTGTTACTATTTTACAGAGACAAAAATTTACGAAGAACTGAAAAGAAAATCGAGTATCTCATTTCAATGCATCTCTTTTTAGTTTTAGAAACCCCAAATCTAAATGCTGTCTGTCATTTCACTAAAGTCAGTGCTCATACTTGCTCCCTTAACAAGACTTTAATAATGCTACAAAAAACTTTGAAGATATGATCCCTCTGCAATTCACAGAGAGGGCAATTAAGAGAAAGGACAGCAATCTTTTCTGAGCTAATCACACCCAACTTCTCAGTTTCCATTACACTAACAGGTCTTCACTGACGCTGCCTTTTCAACACTGAACTATTCTGCCACCGATATGAACTGTGCATGATATGTAATTAATTCATTGCTTGACTTCTATTTCACCTAGAATGAACACCACCACTACCACAAACACTCTAAGTTTATTTTATATCATTGTTTCCTTTTCTTTACAAATACGTATACGATTTTTACAGCAAAGATTTCCAGGCCAGAGAAAAGTGAAGCTTGACTCTTTTTTTGAAACAGACTGTGCTCATCTTCAGATCGCAGATTAGCTCAGCAAGTATTTTCTGCTGGAAAGTTTGTTCAAATGTGAATTCAAACAGAGCCACTGAAGTTGCATATAACATTTGTTTCTTAAGCTTGCACTACAGGATTCTGCTGACACAGCTGCAACAAGGATACATGGAGTCCCTACACTGCAGGATCCCTCGTAGACAGAAAATTGATCAGCAAAACTCTACTGTTAGCAGAGTTGCTTATTTCATTTGCAGACTGTATAGACTGAAACTGTATCTTTCCCACTTAGAGCACTTTTTCGGGAAACCACATTTACCTTTCAGTGGAGACATAGACAGCATCCACTCATATTTTCGTTGGAAAAAAGTGGCATTAGTCATACATTTCCTACTGCCTCTTCCATTTTTAGGAACTGATGGTGATCTCACAGCAGTTTTGGTTCCTGCATCAGTATAATCCATTGGACTTTCTTTCCTCACGTTGCATATGATAGAAACTAGAGAAGCAAAAGTTGCAAGGCATCCCCCACATCACGGGAAAAACTATTCCCTGCACATCATCAGTTAATGCATTTGGCTTTTCTTCTTGAACTTGGGTATAAACTCTAACTGTCAGCACATGGGCCAGCAGAGCTATTAAGATGTTTCTGTTTCAGCATCATTGCTCTGGCAATGTATTTAAGGCCAAGCAGAATCAGTAAACCTGATGGCAATGAACAAGATTGCCAGATTGACTTTACACTTTAATTAATTACAAGGGCTTGCAAATTATCTTTACAGATGTAAGTCTAGCCTTAAATAAGGAAATCATTCATTGACTGTTAAGAAAAAAAAGAACTTAATAACCAAAATCACAGGTTTACAACAAAATAAAGCAATTAAAGCAATAAAAAGGGACATTACTAATGACTTACATAGTGGAGAAGAAATTAATGCAAGGATGACAGGCCAAGGGAGCATGAGAAAAGAAATCTTAAATAAGAGAGGGTCAGTGGCAGTCACATATGTTAGCATTTACATTTTCAAATTTTCTTACATTTTTATAGCTCAGAATAAAGGAACCTGACCACTGTGGATTCTATGAAATGCAGAATTCATACCTGGGGCCAGAGAATGTAACACAGCATTTTGCAATATTTTGTGTCTTACGATAAAAAAAGGTTCCACCCAGTCCAAGATGTAACTAACTGGGCAAAACCATCACTCCTGGAAAAGTAGTTCCACTCTAAAAATATGACTGTAAAAACTCATCTGTGTAAGGCTCTGAATCTTCTGTGTCTCAATGGCTGTAAATTGCATTTGTTCAAAGCACAAGTTGTTTTTTTCTTTTTCAAAAACATGGCCAGAAGGCTTCCCTTGGGATAAGAAACTTCTGCTGTGTTTCTTTTGGCTTATGCATCATCCCCAGAAAGATGATTCATTTGAATCCATATTTCTAAGTATGATATGTGAGCCAAAAGGAAAGCAGCAGAAGTTTCTTGTAATACTGACTACTTGCAGACATCTTTAGATATGGTGCAATGACTCAGAGCTGACTGTGAATGGTAGTGGAGCACCTCACCTGGCTAACTAGATATGCTGAAGGCTAGTGTTAAAATGGTCATATAGTTACCATGGTTATCTGCTCAGTAACTACCTGAGACACAGCCTTGAATTTTGCAGTATGTACCTAAAAATTACTAAAGCCTCCTTTGACGAAGAGAGTCTACCACCACACATGAGATACACAATAAATTTGCAGCAGTAAGCAGTATGACACTGCTTCATGTTAATATCCAATGTCCTAGTTAAATAAAATACTACCAAGAGCAATCTGCAACTGAATCAGGCAGCAGTTCCTCTTTGGGTTTCTTCTTAGCCAGCTCAGGTGTTGTTAACTACCACACAGTTCTGGCTCCAAGGTCTGAGGACTGGAAGGAAATATTTCAAAATACCAGGAGCGTCCTCTGAAACGTGAAAACAATTTCAGTAGCTACGACTGCTTTGGCCTGTAGAAACCTCTAGGATGGCACTCAGACAGCAAAGCCAGGAAAAGGCCTGTCTACTGCTCAGATTTCAACAAGAAAGAACCTTTTATCCTCAAAAAGAAAACAAAGTTGATAACCAGCTTTTTGAGGCCTAATTGAAGTCATTAGCTGAATGAAGAGCAATGGCAGTAACACAATCCAGGCATATCTGGAGGAAACACACAACCAGCTGAAGACTTGCCTCCTCCTACAACAGCTTTTACAAGCATTAGCTCTCCTTCCTACCTTTAATTTTTCATTGTTATTGGGCCTTATACAATCATTGCACACACACAAGATCAGTTTGATTTGTAGCTGAACAAAATAGTTAATTCCCTTCAATACAGAGTGAACACACAGGGCCATGTTCAGTTTGTGTGTGCAAGAAGTGGCAGTCCACTCTAAGTATACACTGCTTTCTGTATTACAGATGAGGTTGATGGTCTATACTCCACACAGGAGCATAAGAAAGATGCTTATATCAGCTTTAATTTTGCCTGTTGCACTGCCACCACAAATGAAGACTGAGTTTTGGCTGTAGACCACAAGTTTGCTGACAGTTTTTGTTCTGGTTTATATCAGGAGACAGAAGGGAGTGCAGCCCAGCCTGCTGGCACCGTAGTGTTAAGTGCAAGAGATAGTAAAGATACTGTCAGCTGAGTGAACAGAAGAGGCTTGAGTGCATGCAGAAACAACACTTCCTGAGGAAAGAATTGGCAGCTTCACTTAAGCATTTTCCAGCAGGAAGGACTATGTTTTACTTGAGGCATTTTACTGCCTTTTCGTTTTCTTCACTCCTTTGCTTCCTTCTCTTTATCCTTCCCTTTTGACTAGAGGAGTGATTTCATGAAACTCCGCTTCTCCTAAAACCCCTTGTACAAGGGCTGCTTTACAATCTCCATGCCAGGAAAACACTCTGTATTAACCACAAAGCAGTGGTGTCTGTGACCTGTGACATAGGCCATTGCATCCAAACCTGTTCAAATTAAGTGGGTGGTAGTGAGGGGGCAGGAGGAGTGGGCATAGACAGTGACATTGCAATCACACAATTGTAGAATAATTTAGGTTGCAAATGACCTCTGGGGTCTATCCAGTACAACACCTGCTTAAAACAGGTCTATTTAGATCAGGTTGCTCAGGGCCAGGTCCAACTTGAAGACCTCCAAGGATGGAGATCCTACAGCCTCACTCGGCTCCTGTTCCAGTGTTCTTCTACCCTATTAGTAAAAAACATTTTTCCTTTATATCTAATATGAACTTCCTATGTTCCAACTTACGTTTGTCACTTCTCAATCTATTGCTGGGGAGCAGCAAGAAGAGTCTGGCTCCACCTCGTCTGTATCCTCCCGTCAGGTATTCATAGGCAGCAATAAGGCCTCCCCAAGCATCTTCAACTTCATCTTGAGGTTAAAAAAGCCCAGCTTGCTCAGCCTCTCCTTGCACCTCGCTTGCACTGGGGAGCCCAAAGCTGGACACAATACTCCTGATTGAGTCCCCCAGGGACTGACTTAAGGGGTATGACCACTTCCTTCATCCTGCTGGCTGCTGCCTTGCTCTGGCAGCCTGGCATGCCCGTTGCTGCCTCTGATGCCAGAGCATAACCTTGGCTCGTGTCCACCTTGTAGTCCACAGGATACCCAGGTCCCACAGCTCTTCTGCATACTACACAGCCATCCCCCAGGCTGTAATGTTGAATAAGGTTATTCTGTTGCAAGGCTTTGCACTTGCTTTTGTTGACCTTTGTGAGATCAATGTCATCCCGTTTCTCCAGCCTGTTGAGGGTCCATTGAACACCCTTGTCATCCAGCATATTAACCGCTCCCACACAGCGAGACCCAGCCCCAGTCAATTAGGGGTGCTGGCAAACTTGCTGAGAGTGCCCTTTGTCCCACCGTCAGTGTTAATGAAGACATTAAACAGTATTGGCAGCTCACAGTAAGAGAGCAGCCTTAAAAGGCAGGTAATCACTGTAAATGGCCTGTGTTTGTCCTGGAGAACAGGGTGGAAATTCATGCTGGACTTGAGAAGACTAGAGAAAAGGCTAGTGGGTGAATTACTAAATGAATAATCCTGTGCAGAACAGATGCACCAAAGATGAAGGGCTGGTACTGCAGTGAAACTGTGGGAGCAGACCTGAAGAATTTGTGTTCATAGTGCTCAGCAGAGTGTGAGATTTCTTTACTCTGGGCCTCAAAGGAATCCCTCTGTTCAGCTATATTGGGTTAGGGTTTTTTTGTTGCATTCAAACACTATTCTTAGTGATGACAGGAAATATAAGAAATAAAGTTAATAATCAAAACTTGTGCTTACTGATGGAACTTTATTTTTAGTACATGATATAATCTTAATATATTATATAAATGAGGGTTCTAGATACTACTTGCTGATAAAATCTAAAATAAAATATTAAATTATTATATTTAAAATGTTCATAACTGGTTATCAGTTTAAGATTAGAAAATACTTTTGGCTAAAACATTTCCCTACACCAAAAGTTTGAAAGCTATAGCTTTGATTCTCAGCATTCTTCTGCTGGCTGAAAAACTGCCCCATCAGCCACTGAGAATGGTATTGCATCAACTTAGTAATGGCTGGAGATCGCATATGATTGTAACCAAATTAACATCCAATGTGTATCCTTTGGTTTCAAGGTGTAGAAGATTGGGCTGCACTGCTGTCTGCGTAAAAATCCATACAGGAGATTTAGGTATACGTAGATAACTGAATATGTTTTAGTTTTGTTATACTCTTTATAATTTAGCTTAAGTTCTTTCTTCATACATTACTGGATAGCTTTCCATCATTTTGCTGTAAGGGCATACCTTCGAAGTGCTAGTACCAATAAACTTTTAACAAATTTACATGACGTTTATCGAGATAAAATGTTCCATCACACAACGCAATTTTTATGAGTGTTCTTAGTGTTAATGGTTAAATGAGATACACCTCTTTCCTTCCCAATACTCTTTTGCTGTAGGGTGGTAAGGTTGGTAAGCATTGTCATTAGGTAGCATATTTATTTATCCTAGACTTGCTCACCTTCCCCCAACTGTTGTGTTAAAACAAAACTTAATGTACAAATAGATAGAATTTAATTATATTCTGGATATTTTCTTCTAGATGGATTTCAAAATAACGCATGCCTCTGTTTACCCCTAATGTTTGCAGGACATACTATGAAGCAAACAAGTAAGCTTTTCTGATTATAGTCTCTGGCTGCTAAAGAGAGGTTTATCATGTTTTTGTGGGGTACTGTCATGATTTGTTGCCTTTCACCACCAGTACAGTTCTGGCTTTGCTCCCAGAAGCCAAGAAATGACTTACAGGATGTGCAAAAAAAGAAATGGGAGATAAGCCACAGCAAATTGGCCACAGCAAATAAGGAAGACAGCGGAATGTGTGGGAGGGTAAGACTTGGGCTAAGTTAGAACAAGCCTTTGGAAGAAATATCTTTGGAAATCTTAATATGCTAGTTGTGCTGTGTCACAGTCTCCACCAAGTCCTGATCATACATTTTAGGTGGTTTCCATCTAAATTATTTGCACTGACTCATAGTAAGCTTGCTTCAGCCTATTATGAAGTTTAATTAGCAATTTTGACAAATCTTGTACATATTTTCCAATGATCATAAAAGTAATTGTTTGACACAGAGTGCAACACTATTATAACAAGACAAAAAAGTTCCTACAGCATTTTTCAATACACAAGTGCTAAAAGGGTACATGGGACCAGTGACAGAAAGTGCCCAGAGTACTCACCAGTTTTGTGATTTTCCAGATGTTCTCTCTTACACTCTTCTAGCAGGCGAAGTACAGGTATCGACAGAAGCAACCAGCAAAATGGGTCTATCTGCTTTCAGTTCTCAAAATAAATTAAATAAATTACCTAAAAGAAGTCCTGTATTTGTGGCGGAAACAAGTGAGATTGATTTCTCCTGCTTCTTCTGCTTTATCGCTACCCTCATGACAGAGATGCTTGGCAGCCCTAAATAGGACGTGACATGTTGTCATCTTTCCTTCCCTATCCCTTTCATGTCCTTTAGAGATTCTCAACACAAATGTCTTATTTCAAGGAAATAGAATTTTTCTGCCTCTGGCACTTCTCTTTGCCTTTCTTCTACTCATTGTTATTGTCACTTTTGCTCTTTTCACTGCTGTTTGGCAATGACATCAGTATGTCCCATTACTATTGAGAGGTACTCCCAAACATCTGAGAAAAAAAGAAAAAAAACCCACCCAGAGAACAATCATTCCACTTGACACAATGTATTTTATCACCTGTCATAGCCGAAATTATGAGAAAGCTGTTCTAAAGACAGAATAATTTCATATGTTCCAGATATGCAGTACCTCTGTCTTGCACAGGACTATTAAGGAGAGGATAAGAGAGCAAAAAGTGACACAGAATAGTGCAGCAATAAACAATACGTGACCTCATTGACGAACATGGAGTCGAAATAGCCAGCATAACCGGGACCATGGCATATGGTGCTCTGTGCTCAGTGCTATCTTCTGTAATAACACTGCCTACACTATGGAAGTTCACCCCAGATATGTCAGGTTTTGCCAGCTATTAACAATGCCAACTCTGTTTTTCTTACCAAGCTGTGAAGCAAATGACAAAAGACCAGTTAAGAGCGTGTCTCCTATTTCACAGAACACTTGACCACCATAGACCCAAGCAAGAAAATACAGGCTATAAAGTATTCATCTTCTCAAACTCCAAATCTGAGAGATCTCTTACATGAGACATTTTCATTCAGATTAATTCATCTCTTATAGAAACCAGAAACACAACTGTGATGTGTACTTACAGAGGATCAAAACCTAAGGGATTCAGGAAGTCACAGACTTTTTTTTTTTTTTTTTTTAATTTGGATTTGTTATTCTGTGGGATTTAAATATATACAAATAAAACAGGAGATTAAAAGCCTTTCACACAGTTTCTGACTTTCTGTCTACCTTTGATCTAACCCACACAGTAGATTACACAGTGTTAAGGGGCACATACCATCTTCAGTCATGTATACGGTTGTGAACAGATTAATTTTTTCACACTGTCTGAAAGATTGCTTTTTAATGTTATGTACCAGTTGATGTAAGATTATCATATGCTCTACAAAGGAAGTTTATTTCTCTATGCGCATTAGTTCAGCCAAGATTTTGACTAGGAGTTATGAATTTTGTCCACAGCTTTTTGGCTTG
>VXBO01011449.1:98489-132945 GCA_013400135.1 Rhinoptilus africanus
CTGCTGGGGGCCCTGCGGCGGCGGCTGCTGCGGCTGCTGCATGAGGGAGAGCTGCGAGGCGGTGGGCGAGGCGTACTGGAAAGTTCGGCCGGCCAGAGGGCTCTGCACGGGCGGGCTGCAGACGGCGGTGGTGTAGGAGCAGGGCGAGAGGATGACGGCCTGCTGGGGCGTCTGGGTGCTGGGCGATGAGGGTGGAGATCTCGTGGGGCAGGGAAGGCTGCGAGGCGGAGAGGGGCCGCACCTCCCGCGTCAGGTTGGTGTTGTGGAGGGCCTGGGTGGTCTTGTGGACCTCGTTCTTCTGCCCGGCCCCNGTAGACGGGAGGGGACTGCGTCCTGACGCGCGAGGAGGAGCTGGAGGTGCTGGAGTTCAGGGCGGGCATCTGCTGCAGGCTCACGGGGGCGATGGTCTGCACCATCTCCCTGTCGTGCTTCACGATCTGCTTCAAGATCTCGTTCTCCTGGTTGTTGAAAACCCCAGTGTTGAGGTCCTTCTGGAATTTCTGCAGGAGGATGGAGTTCTTCTTCCCTTCACAGAGAGGCAGAAGAGTTAGCGAGCCGGAGGCGCGGGGGCAGACCCCTGCTCTGACTTTGCGTCTTGGCCCCTGTGGCCGATGGCTACGTATCATAAAAGCCTCAGCACACGCCGGGCTGTGCCACACCGGCCCAGGCTGGCAGGGGACCGCTGGCCCCCAGGAACACCCCGTCCCCCCTCTCTCCGCGCCAGCACGGCGGGCTTTCGTAACACCACTGCCCTGAAAGACACCTGGACTTTCTGTGCCTCTTCACTCGCCGTGTATTGCCGTCTCTACAATTATTCTGCAAATGTAACCATGGCAATTTACTGCGCAAGACGGTGGAAAAAGCCATCGGGCTCCACGTCTATAATGTCTTCCTTTCTCATTGCAAAACTCTCCTAATTTCCACTAAACTGTTACATAAATTATAAATACAGCTGCCATTTAGCACATTCCCTGGAACTAATTATTAGACATTAGTAACTAGTGACCACTAGCTGGCAAGAAATCATCTTTTTAAATGTATGCGAACTAATGTGAACTCACAGATAATGTGACACCTGCTTGCACCATAAGTACTGCTGTACACTGTGTCCTGGTGTCTGCTTGATGGCTCTCAGTGTCTGCAAGATGTAGACACTATTCTGTGTCATCAGATTCGCAGGAACACAATTGCACTCAATTGCTCCTTTTTTTTTTTATAAAATGGATCACATTTTATCTTTTGTCCTGTGTAAATTTTGTATTATAAACACGGCACTTCAGATAGGATTGCTACTCCAAGGGCAGACTGAACTTTACTACTAATATCATTTAAGTACGTATTAGAGTTGGACTACATTTCCAGAGAGTCTTGGGAGACAAACTGCAAGTCTTGATAAGATAAATGAATGCACTGCGTGCTCACAATCTGCAAAATACTAAAACAGGTCTATTAAGTATTAGAAACCCGCATTCTTGTATTTAATTTGTTTGGTCTTGCTATATTCAAGAAAACATGCTTTCTTCCAAATCACATCTTCAGCTTAGAATAGACAGCACAATGACAATGCCCTGCAATTCTTTCTGTATTCACTTTGAAGAAACTGCAGACATGACTTATTGAGAAAGAGTGATGTGGGGAAATTCTTACACTTGAGTTTTCTTGTGAAGTTGAGGAAACACCACCAAACAGGATAAAGGATTTTTTATGCATAGCTACATGTTAAAACCCATGTCATTAATATGACCAGAGTGCAAATCTCCCAACCAAAGACCATCTATTTTATCTAGTATGGCCTATCAAAGTGGTCCAGAATGTCTGGATGCACAACGGCAGGCTTCGCACACCCTGTTATGATATCTGCCATATCCTTCTGCCTTTCACTTGGATACCGTTGGCCTGCTTTTCTGATTGCAAGCAGATCTGAGGAATACCAGTGTGCAGCCATCAATGCTAGCAGTGATCCTGCTGTGAAGAAAATGAGAGCCCTGCTGCAAAGGATTAATTCACTTCAACAAACATGGGGTTTGTGAGTGCTGAGAGGCTTCAGCTCTTCCCAGCATTATAGATGTCATCTGTAAACAATTTATGTAGGAAAATGTCATGTACAGCTCACGAAACAGCATAAACCCTATCAGATGCTGAGTGCAGCAAAAGAAATATACAGGATTAATAAATAATACTAATGATAATTGGAGTATACAAAATAATCCTCAGAGGAGTATGAAAGCTTTCTAAAACTCAAAGTTTTTTATTATTTAAAAGTGAGATTGCAGAATTTCTTGTCTGGACACATGTCTTATTTATAGATCAACAGAACATTTACTGCAATGTAACAGAAAAAAAAGACTTTTAAGAAGGCTTTAATCTGGGTATTTTATCCTGCATCTCAAGGAAAAGAAAAGGTAGAAAGGTTTTAAGAATTCCTAACATGGAAAAAAAAAAAAAATACCTATCCTGTCAAGTCTATCAATTGCGACCGTTTCAAAGGCCCTTCTCATCATGGGGTACTCTTCCAGAACCTCATTGAAGTTGTCCACTGAGAGGGAATACAGGCGACAATACGTGTCTGCTCGTACACTGGCAGTTCGACGTCCCTTGGTCAAAAGGCAAATCTCTGGGGAGAGAAAAATTCAACACACAGAGAAAACAAACAAGTTACTGAACCATGTGAAACTTAAAAGCTAGGAAGTGACTCAGTGCTAACGAGTAATAATTCAGTACTCAGCAACAATTTTTCTGTTGCTGTTTATGCAAGGTTGCAGGGACAATTCTGAAGGTAGTTTTGCTACTCTCAAAAAATAACCAATGTCCTTTAAGAGCTCAGGTCTGGACACTGATTTTATCAAGCCTTTTAAAAAAATTCTTCAAGTTGTAAGAAATGATCCATCAGGTATCAAACACAACTTGCTGACTCAATTAACCCAAGTGATTCTATTGATTTGTTTTAAATATCCAGCTGAAATAGAGGACCAATTCCTTTAATCATTCACCAGATTTACTGAACTAATTTAATACATGATAGAATGACATTTGAATGTAAGAGCTGTTCTAAGAAAAAATACTTCAAGCATGAAAATGCCTTCTGTTTCCTTGGGTTTTATGTCCTAGGCATTTTGGGAGAGGAAATTTAAGATTTTAGGCTTTTTCTTTCTCATTGGGCTAAAACCCAGAACCTTTTTAACCTCTGCTCACTCCATTTGTTTAGTCTATTAGCCTTTCTCTGAAAGTGCCTCCAACAGGAATTCATAGTTTTGGAACAGAGGAGACCAAACCCGTATGCAGAGTCCCAAGAAACAGCCACAAACTTGCAACTACAGATTTCTGAACCCACAGGAAGTAGGTTACTGGATAAAGGCCAAAGTCAATGTTCAAGGCTTGTAACAGCAAAACACACGGGGCAGAATATTTATCTATCTACCTATCTACCTATCTATCTATCTATCTATCTATCTATCTATCTATCTATCTATCTATCTATCTATCTATCTATCTATCTATCTATCTAATTTATTTTAAAAGACAAAAATTTAAAAAGTCAATTGCAAAAAGGAAGTGTTTGAGTTCTCAAGCTGGAGAATAAGAATGCACTTAGAAATATCAACAATTCTTGGGCTCAGGCACGGTGAGATATAGCTTCCCTACCCAGTTCTAGCAGGCAAGAGCAGTGAGTTCATATTTGTTCATATTTAAACACTGGCTAGGAAACTTTCTCCTACCCTGACTGTTTATCTGCCAAAAATAATCAATCACAATCTCAATTAAACTATCATTCTCAAGTGTGGAAAACTAAATATTCCTCGTTAACAAAAATAGAGAATTCTGCAGGCTTTACTTCAGATCTACGAAGTGCTAGCATAGTTCTTTCTTTTTTTTTAATGTATTTTAAAAAGGCATTTTTTAATAATTTAGAACGTAAAGAACCTTGATGGCTTTTTGTCTCATACTTCTTGTTGAAGAATTTCCACATGCCACCTAACCCGGAAGACTTAGGGGCAAAGATGCTTAAATAATAGTGGATAAATCAAAGTAAATCAAGGTGAGACCAGTACTAGCACAGAATTTACTTAAACCCCAACAGCTATGGGGAGAATGTATAGACACTAATGGGTATTGTAAGAGTCTTGACCTGATGTCCCTCACAAAACTTGATGCCCATGAAATAATGACAGTTTACCGTAAAAGCCAACCCGGTCAAACAGAAGACAGTCCTTTCCTCTTCTATCCCCCAGCTCACCCTGACCCCTTCTCCTCTGATTGAACTCACTGCATTTTTCTTACAAGAGTGAGAAGGACATTTTGCCCAAAGGGAGCAGTTAAATGCAGTGAATGCCTGCTCCATTTCCTAAGATATTCTTCATATCAGGCACAGAATAAAGTTTTACAATACATGGTTGAATTTAGAGATAACTAGCTGGAAAATCTGTGTGACTAAGATATGAGGAGGTGTCTTTTGCTACACTCAACAAATAAAAGTACTTGAGTTTAAAAACCATCATATGCCCAAAACAAAACAGATGTTGACTATGGATCCCAACCATTCTGACAAGTGTAAAAAAATGGAGAAAGTACTGTTTTCATCACTGATAATCCAGAACACAGTTTTAGATTACTTCAACAAGAAGGAAAGAATGAAACTGTAAGAGACAATGTTGGATTTCATTACAGGACAATGGGACCACGGAATTAATGAATATTACCACAATAAATATAATTATTTCCCCCTCTTCTTTAATCTTCTATTATTCTTGTCAAGTAAGGGGAATGGAAAGAATCACTGAAAACTATACATTGTATTCTGCAAACCCTATCAACCCCAGCTTCTGGTTGAAGAACATCTTTTCGTAAGGCTCCTAGTAACCATAATAGAGTCTTCTAGTTAGATAAGATAATAAAGGATGGGTCAGAAAAGATATGATAAATGTCCCAGTGCCTAGAAACTGATCGGGGAGTGCCACTATGGAGGCTGCCTGCTCAGGAAGCAGGGAAAGCTTCATGTTCTCAGCTGCAGTTGAATGGTCTCATTCAAAAGATGAACTACACCGTTCCGACAAAAAAAGCACTGTGTGATGAATACCAATGTAATGCATTTCCAGCAGTTTCTTGACTGATTAGAGTTGTATTATAGTCACTGATACATCATCTACGGTGCTTTGTTATACTTATCAATAGCATCATTTGTGCTCTGGCCACAAGACTAATGTGCTTGTTAATTGTATGTGTTCTCCATTTAAGTTCAATTCATCTATTAGCTATTTGTTTGGAACAAACTCTCAAGCATAATAAAACATGATATATGAAATGCCATTTACTTGGACCAGAGAGGAAGAACTCAGAACATCTAAATGTGTTCCCATCAAACACTTGTGTTCTTTTAAATAAATCAAAGTAATTTTTTATTCTTTTTAATAAATAAATAAGCAATAGATTTCATGAAGAGAACAAAGTAATGAAAGTATCCATAGTTTATTTAAAGTGAGTCTTAGTGGCATAAAGTACACCAGGTGCCCTCAAAAATTTTGCTCTCCTTGATGTTCAGTTGATTTAAACAGACTGTGAAATACAAACAATAGCACAGTAGTGCGCAGTCAAACACAAAGGGCACAGACTATTTTCAAACAGCTTGGACAAACAAGGTGCTTTATTAGCATAAAAAGAAAGTGGTGGCAGCATATTACTCACTAATATTCCCATCTGCGGTTGCCATGGTGCATTGCATTCATGCTGACACTTTCAAAGTGTCAAATACTTCTATCTTTCCTTTCCAAACAAAAGAATGTCTTCAATTCCAATTAATAATTATGTATTAGGCTACAATGAACCTGTAATTCAACTCTTAATGCAAGTTTTACTTTCATTATTTAGTCTCTTTGGACAACTGTTCCCTAGAACATTCTGAAACAACTGTCAATCACTGCACTAATGAAAAATGACTATATGGAAGCATTAAACGATGCTAAAAACATTCATTTGTTCTCACAGTCCATAGAAATGTAATTAATTTGTCTCTGAAAATCACAATTTGTGTTCTGTTAAAATCAGATCTTTCCCACAGAACAATGCAGCTCTCAAAAGAACATGGAAAAGGGCTCAAATACAATGTACTTCCTGCTGTCAAGACATTGACTAAAAAGCACAGTGAGAAGAGTTTAAAGCTAAGCCTGTTCTGAAGGCTATAATTATAATAATCAAAACTGATCACCAGTATATCAGTTGCATGCATACATAGGACAAGGTTGAATGGTGGGCTTGGTAGTGCTAGGTTAACAGCTGGACTTGATATTAGAGGTCTTTTCCAACCTAAATCATTCTATGATTCTGTGATTCTATGGCAGTTTTTCAGAAAAAGCATCAAATTCAGTTTTTGGAACACTATGAATTTGTAAAGAAGCTTTCCCATATCTGTATCTCATAAAAACAGGGAACATGCAGATCCTATCTTATTATTGCACCAGTGTGTCAAAACACTCTGGAGAGGAAATTGTACGTACTTGAAAGACATCACTAAGGAAGACTGATTTTGGGAAAACATGAATGAGTTAAGGTGAATGGCACAACCCACAGGATGACCTTTAAAGAATAAGGATTAGTAGGCCTTTTGTAAGTGCCACAGTTTTGGTTCCAACTGAGATCAGGTTCATCACTCTTGTGGACTGTACTGATATGCCACTGTAGGTGATAATTTTCACCCTTCCCTGTTGCTATGTGATTCCTACACATTTTTTTTCTTCAAGAAAATAACTGCTGGGGATGTTGGAGCAGTTCATCTCTAGCATCATTTGTAATGTTGCATTGCTTTCTTAGTCTTTGCTGGATGGGTACATGGGCTGGCTATCCTAGCAGTAATTTCCTGTTTCCACTTTATACAGACCTAGGAAACACCCATTTTTTACTCTGTGAAGCAGTACATTTTATCTGTGTGTGGCACCTATCTATTAACTGTCAGTTAATTTTCCATATAAATTATACTCCAGATGTAATTACTCAACTTTATACATCACATTAACATTTGACTAGATATTGAAAAACTTCAAAAATCAAAATAACAATACAAATTTTCCTTGGAGACAAAATGTGTCCACCAATAAGTAGACTGTGTAGATGAATGAAACAGTCATTTTTCAACTAAATCCGGTAGTTAGCTGGTTCATTAAAGGACACCAAACCAGTCCTCTCTCCATGGAATATATTTCTTAGCTTAGGATGGTGTATGTAGAAAATTTATACAACAAATTATTATCAGCTTTGTTTTGCAAGGACACAAAGACCAGAATTAAAGGAAAAGTTCACTTTACTAGGTGCAAGAATTATTTTTTTTTAATAAATAAATAGGTTAAGTAGTATTTTAGCCATATAGTGTGCTCTATATTAAAATCAAGTAAAAATAATTGTCAGTTTCTATGCATTTCTGAACTACAGGAGTTTATGAAGTGCTCTGTCCCCTTCCAAAGCTGTTACAGGTTTCCAATCATCTGTCACATTTAACATTACAGGATATAATGAAGTGTCCTTCCAGCTGAGGACAGCTGACTGTTGCTTCAGTTCTCAGCAGGAAGCTTGTTTCATCTTGTAGCAGGCATATACATTGCTGCGCAAATGGGCAAGCAGCTATTCAGACCATCTGGTTACTTTCAGCAGCAGAAGAAAGATGGAAAATCAAAGCAATTCAAAGACTTGTGTCAGTCAATCTACCACATTCAGGAATGTCTTATGATTAGTGGATTAGAATAGTTTTTGTTTTATAGAGTTACTAAATTATTATAGGCAAACTCTAGAAGTACAAAAACTCTTTCCACCCACCTATCTTGTAGGTCTCCAAAACAAGTTTTCCCAAAACCACCAGGTTTAGGATATTATTCTTTTCTAACATCACTCTTAATAACAGCAACTCTTTGTCATGGTGTAAAGATCAATAGTTCTTGATTTCCTTCAAGCTACTGAAGCTGTCTACTGACCAGAAACTATCTAAACTCCCATCTTTACAAGAAGTAATGAGTGATGATTTTTTATTTTTTTTCCAGGAAAGGACTATATACACTTCAAGCAATTAAAAAAACCCCAAACCACCCCAAAACAAAACAGTAAGCTTCAAGACACCCCACTCTTTCTGAAATTGAGCAATTGCCCAGTTCCATGTTGACTTAACTGTCTCTGTTACAGAAAACAGGGAGAAGCTGTTCCATATGATAAAAATTTGAATGCTTTAAGACGTACTTCTGCATTTCTATCTCCTTTTTCTTCATTATATTCTGGAAAACATAAAATATGTCTATCTATATTTTTTCAAATTTTTCATGTATTCTTTTTATCTTTCATTACCACTAGTACACAAAATAGAAAACTCGATCTGCTGCCTGTTGTTATAGATACTAAAATGTCTAGCAGTAGGTCTTGCGATTAGTCAGAGTGTAGCTTGCACTAATTAAATGAGTTTCAGTAATCTGTTTTCTAAAAAAAACCCTTAAAATTAAATGCTATGCCATATAGCTATGCAGATTTTATTTTACAGTTGTTTTGCAAAACAGTGTTTACATTCATATTAGTCATGAGTATAGAGGGAAAAAAACCAAAGTGATATCCCCCAAATCCAGATCTATGGAGTGGATGGAAATGAAAAGGCTCGGGAAACATTTAGCTCTGAATTCAGTCCTATATTTAAAATACCTTAAAATATAGTCACTGTTCAGCAGGAACATTCCTGCAGCAAAGGAGAGAGTTTAAGGAGGAAGGAAAATGGAGACAGGTTTGTAATCTGGACTGTCCAAAAGAAAGCTACGAATAACCCACACCTTTTCCCATGTTATTTACACTAGATATGGAATTGCAGACAAGCAATAGCAGACACTGCCTGCCTGACCTCTTCATTTAAAAAATGCCAACAATTATCTGTAAAGTTGCTTTCAGATATCTGGGTTCAACAACCGGAGAGAGGGTTCATGAAGGAAGCCTAGTTACACTGCTGAGTAGTTACTGTTTTGAAGAGTGACTGAAAATGGCCAATTGCAATTAGGGGTCCAAAACAACTTCCTGAGTGCCGCAGTTTCAATCTCCTGTCACTTTTTGAAATATTTACCCAGACCTAATTTAAATGTATCTACTTGTGAGAGCTGTTGCATCCTATTAAAAAAACAAAACAAAACAAAAACCAAAAAATTCAACAGGTTAGTTTATTTCATGGTTTTAGTCTCTGTTTGTAGTAATTTGAAATTTATGGCCCTGAAGCCCCTGACACATGAACTCTCAGCATGTTCATTGTTTAGTTTATTTAATTTTTCTTTTTTTTTTTTTTAATTTAACAGAACAAATAGAAGAAACAGAAAATGTGCCCGAAACAGCAAGGTTGAAATTGTGAATTTTTTAAACAGTAAAAGATTAGAAAAAGGGGAATTACATCCCTATTAATATAGCAATTAAAAATGCAAAACTGTATTTCATTCAGTAAGGTAGAGACTCATGCTTACTGACTTGTGGAATTGTCCCCTCATTGCAAGTTAGGAACATGATTCTTGTTTGCAAATATCTCTCCCTGCTTGCCAGTGCCCTTACTGGCTGAGGCAATTTCTCCTTTATTAAGATGTCCCATATGTAACATGAAGAGAGGAAGAGAATGCAACGGACACTGAAAAGAATATTCGCTTCTATGTTTGAGGATGACATGGTGCTATGGTGTAATAACCAATAGTAATAATAATAGTAATAAACAATAGTAATAATAGGGGTTTTAGTCTTCTTGAGGCAGGAAATGGTCAGTAGGAAAAAGTGGCTGATGATAAGGGATATCAGCACCCCCCACAAGCAGTATTTTACCAGACCCATTCACATAGGATGTTATCCTTGGGACACAATCCCCACATTTGGAAAGAGGAGGGTTTTCTCCAAAGCTACTGTGAGACAAGAAGAAAATCTCACAACAGATGAGCTAGAAGCAGATGGAGACAGGTATCCATGATGGACATTTTATCACCATTTTCCTACTCTAAAATGCAGGTGAAAGATGATTAATTCGTTTGCTATATTTCTTTCTATTACTGTCTTGCCTAAAGGTCTGCCTCCCAAGCTTTCATTTGCGTAATCTTTGTATATATTTATGTGAAATATTTCGTACAGTAAATGGTCCAATTAGAGAGATTCTAGCCTTATTTTTTTTCTAACAGTATTTCTAATTGTCAGAGAGGTACATTTATTTCATTGGAGATTTCCTGGAGGAAAAATTATTTGTCTGAAAAGAATTGCCTAAACTTAATCGACCCAAACTTTGGTGGGATTTATAGAGGAATATAGGCAATGAAGCTGGTGAGGGGTCTGGAGAATAAGTCTTATGAGAAGCGGCTGAGGGAATTGGGGTTGTTTAGCCTGGAGAAAAGGAGGCTGAGGGGAGACCTCATCACCCTCTACAACTACCTGAAAGGAGGTTGTAGCGAGGTGGGGGTCAGTCTCTTCTCCCAAGTAACAGGCGATAGGACAAGAGGAAATGGCCTCAAGTTGTGCTAGGGGAGGCTTAGATTGGATGTTAGGAAAGATTTTTACACTGAAAGGGTTATTAAGCATTGGAACAGGCTGCCCAGGGAAGTGGTTGAGGCACCACCCCTGGAGGTGTTTAAAAGATGGGTAGACATAGTGCTTAGAAATATGGTTAGTGATGGTTTTTGTCAGAGTTGGGTTGATAGTTGGACTAGATGATCTGAAACATCCCTTCCAACCTAGGCAATTCTATGATTCTATGATTCTAGGAATACTTATTTTAAAAACGTTTCATTTTTTATTTAGGGTTTGTAAACAAGCCTGAAAGTATATGTCTTTCTTTGCTTTGTCCCAAAATTGTCTTTTATGCTACCTACCTATGAGAAGCCCATTTCTTGAGACAACTCCTATTATCAGTCCATTTCCTTAAATAAGGCTTAATACGCTACTTTATAGCAGGTTTGAGAAAAGCAGTGTGATAACAGGCTACTGATTTGGATGTTTTGAGACTTACTCAGAGCAGGCCTCTTATTATTTCCATGTGAAATTCATTAAAACAACTTGGCAGAGACTTTGAAGTATTATCAACTGTGATATAAGTAAATGTTGATATGGAAAAAAGACATTTGGGGCATGTATTAATTTTCAAGGCACATTTGGATGCAATAAGCCAATCCATTTTAGCCGTTCTCTAATGATTTTTGTAATTTTTGACAAGACTGATATATAACTGGCTGGTTTTAAGTCCTCATATTTCCTGTAAAGTTAATACTGATACACAATTAAGTATAATTCAATGTAATATTTCTTAATATATCAACCATAGAATCATAGAATACTTTGGGNTTGTGATGATACCAGGGGTTGTCCTGACTCAGGTGTAGGATCCTGCACTTGGCTTTATTGAATCTTGTGGGTTTCACATGGGCCCACTTCTTGAGCTTGTACAGGTCCCTCTGGATGTCATTGCATCCCTCAGGCACGTCAACTGCACCATTCAGCTTGGTGTTGCCTGAACACTTGCTGAGGGTGCACTCAATCCCACTGTCTATGTCATTGATGAAACTATTAAACAATGTATTGACAGTATAATTTAATTGACAGTATAATTTAATTGTTTTCAGAGAAGTTGTTAGCCATAATTACTTTTACATAAAATCGCAGAATCATAGAATGGTTTGGGTTAGAAGGGACCTTAAAGATCTCCTTGTTCCAACCCCCCTCCCACTAGACCAGGTTGCTCAAAGTCCCATCCAACCTGGCCTTGAACAATTCCAGGGATGGGGCATCCACAACTTCCCTGGAAAACCCCTTCCAGTGCCTCACCACCCTCACAGTAAAGAATTTCTTCCTGATATCCAATCTAAATCTGCTCTCAGTTTGAAATCATTACTCCATCCATAGCTTCTCTGGGCAACCTATTCCAGTGCCTCACCACCCTCACAATAAAGAATCATCATGAAAGACAGAACACAGAAAGACAGCCAAATATACATGGTTAGAATACAATTGGCTGTATAAAAAGTGGCATGTTATCTGACCAGAGACATTTTATGTTCCATTCTGACCTGACTTTTCTTTTTTTCTATGTGAAGATGCTGAAAATAGCTCTGACCAAGTTTTCACGACTAGACCAAGCAGAGGCCAGTAATATTTCTTATATCGTGCCTATTTTGTATTATTTACTCAAATTCTTCTGAGAAAGCTCTGTTTGATAGAACAGAAGCTTAGGGTCATTATGCAAGTCCTTTATTTTATCTTCAAATTTATAGAAGAGCATCCATACATTTTTATTATACTTTAACTTCTACAAGGGAGACTAAGATAGTCTATTTATTATCTTGTAAAAGCTCATCATTTGACTGATATTTATTTTATTTTTTTCTTTAAAAAAATAATAATTAATCTTAGATGCTAAAATAATGTGCATAAGTACAGAGTTAGCTTTCATACTGGGTCAAAAGCCAAAAGTGATTTTGTGTGATTCATTTATGCCTGCTTTTGTTCAGACGGGTGCCTATTCCCTGTTGAAAAAAGCCACTTAGTTCCTTATGTATTCAGTGTTATGCTCGTCATCTTGAGCTTGGCAAACAATAACAGTTACAAATTAAAGTATTCAATTTGAATTTAAGTCGACTGTAAAAATATTGCACTTCATTTTTTTCCATTAAATTATTAAACAAATTATACGACACTGTCAGTTCTGAATTAAATATTTAGATTAAATATTTAATCTAAAGTCAAATATTTAGTCTAAATTCTACGGTGTAAAATTGAAGGTACTGGTAAAATCATCTTCTGGTTTATCCGTCTTGGCAACCTCAGATTTCCAAGCTATGCTGAGGTGATATTTTACTTGTGTCTAGTTCTTTTAAGTATAAAGTCTAAAGTAAAAATTTACACTGTTTATGAATTTGCAGAATTAGAATTATGATTTGGTTTGAAGATGATGTTATTTAGATATTGAGAATTATTACTAGCATTATTATTATCAATATTGTTAAATTCATATTTACATTTGCTAATTAATAAAACTCCTAAATTCAAACCCACTTCTACCTTTTAGCATCACAGAGTAAGTTATTTTCATTCTATCTTCTTAAAAAGTCTCTTAGACTTTTAAAAATAATATTCTGGATAGTTGTCTGGATAGCAATAAGTTCTTCTGACTACATAGTATTTTCTATGTAAAATATGGTGTCAAAAGAACAATGCAATGCAGAAGAAGGAATTATGCTATATCATGAGGAAATGTATCCTCAAAATGGCAGACTAGTTGGTGCCAAAATGACATTTCATTTTTAGGACCTTTTGCAGACAACACTTTTAGAAAAATGTTCTATATCGTTCATTTGAAAAGTGTTTTATGAATTAGTTGGTACAGAGATCTGGAGATCCTGCTCCCTTAAAGCATTTTATTTTGTATTTACCATTAAGAATGTGAATAATCACACCTCCTGAAGGCTACATATAATTAATGATTTGGATTGAGTATGAGTATCGAGGGACTTAATTCATCACTACTTTGAATAAGGAGTAGCCATTTACAGTATTTTTGCAAAATGTAAAACTGTATATGATATCATATTGTCCAGGTCTAAAGCAGTGAACAGTTAGACACTTTAACAGCATTTTTCCTGTTTATAATCAGTATTATAATCTTTAAAACTAGTCTATCAAAAGGAAGTACCTAGAGTGTACCCAGAAAAAAATAAGTGGCAAAATATAATCTGAAGTGACTCAACATTTCCCATGGTATTATTTTCCACTGCACTGGTCTAAAATATACTGACAGTTGCTGTTCCAAAATGGGGAAAAGCTCCATGAAGAATAGGTAGGTCAAAAAAGTTCTGGCTAATTGGCCTTCTACAAGCTGAAGCAAATGCAAGATACAATTTATTAGAATTTCAAGTGTGGAAGGAAAACTGTTAAAACAGTATTAAATAATTTAAGCAAAATAAAACACTTAAAAATCTAAAGTATTCCATGAACTACACATTAAAAATATAAACCCAAAAAAGAAAAGATGCTATAATATGTCTCTGGGACATATTCTGGGAAGATGGAGATGAGAATTTGATTTATATATAATTTTGCTAGATGAATGATGATATTCAGCACAGTTAGTAATATCTGCCTTTGAATAAGTAAAATAAAACATGTATTTGTCTCTTGTTACAGTGCAAGAAGTAAACCATTACATTTTCGTATTTGCATTTACATACAGCAACTCCCATACATATATCTTAAAAAGAGTTTTAAATAACCACATGAACTTCTTTATGTTCAACATACCTGGAAGCTCATAGAATATTTTAAGCAATATGAGTTTTAGTTAGTCCACAAATTGATTTATTGAATGACTCCAAGTGGCACGATAGCACTGAGATACTCAATGGGAGAAAAAACAATGGGGAGGGAGAACTGCAACAGACAAATCACAAACTGGGTACCATGAATTACTGCACACTTACCTACTGGAACTAGGAAACTCCCTCCAACTGCAAACACAGCAAAACTTCCATGAGGCCGCCAAGCCTAATTCATAAAAATATACCTACACTTCCTACTCACTCAGTTTGGATTTCCCTAGCGATATCCGCATTCCTTCAGCTCTAACACAGTATCTGTTAAAAAAGGCAAAAAGGGGTTATAGTTTCCTGGAACTTATGTCTGGGTTGCTGAATGAAGGAAAGCCAGTGTAAACACAGGTGGGAAAACAGATGGAGAAAGGAAAAGACAGCAGAGAGACAACTCTTATCCTGTGTCCTTAGAGGCTGAGAGGAATTTTGCCAGTGCCTGCAGCAAGAGCAGGATGAGACCACAGTGAACGACCAGTCCTCTGTCCACCAGCAAGAAAGCGAATGAAGTAACAGCAGAGTCCTGAATGTGTTCCCAGAAATCCTCACTTTGGTAAGTTGCACTGAGCCTTACCGGTTGGGTAGTGCTGGATTTATTCCTGTCTTTTTCTCTATGTAGGCACGTCAGCCCCACTCTTACACACCAGTTAAGCACAAAGGCAGTTCAGCACACGCTGAGCTGGATCAGGACTGCACGCCCAGAGTACTTCCTCTGACTCCACAGGGCTGGCAGCTGGAGGGGAACAGGACATCACGAAACCATTGCTGCTCATCAATGTGCTCTGCAGTAGCTTTGGGACAGCTTTAACCTTTATTTTTGCAGGGGTAACAATGTGAGGTGAGTTATAAAATGGCAAAAAGTTGCTTTTATCCTTTGTTCCCCAAGCAATAGCTTGAAGAGCATAGCAGAGTGCATGTGAATACCAGGAGTCTGGGGCTGGGGTTAGGGCTATGCAGAGAAGGGGACGGTCACAAGGCATCGGGGAGCAAAAGGCCTTTCCGGCAGGGAAGGAGAAACTGCAGAACCAGATCTTGTTGAAATAACTGAAGACCCATATGTGGAGCCAATGTGGAGCCAACTGAGTAAGACAAAGGAAAATGTTGGAAAGCAGTTCTTTTAGTAAAGCAAGCTTCTCTTTAGTTTGTTACACTCCTGCATGTCTGTTATTGTAATTAATCATGAGACATTTTGAATCACCAACATATAGAATATTATTATGTAGTGATTCTGATACCATTTACCCCAGCAAAAATCAGAATTGCCTCATAGCAGTGGTATTACATCAGTTTATCCCAATGTATATTGGTTAATATAAATTAGATTAGTTTTAGGCTAATTAGATAGATTATTATTTCTGCTTTGTAAAGCCTCAGTAAATGATAAACTATGCTACCCTATAAGCAGAAGACTCATATTCTTGTGATTCATCTGTAAAGACTTGAAATCTTTGCATTTTAACAATTCTGTGTGTCTAGTGAAGAATTAATATGCAATCTGTTCAGTAATTCCTCCTATCACACGAAGCCTTTGAGTAATTTCTAATACAATCACCTGGTGCTCAGAGGAAAAGGTTCAGCAGGATTGAAATCTGGAAATTTCCTCTCTACCATTTATTACTGGGATTAAAGCATAAAGGAGTTTGAACTACTAAGATATTAAAGAGAAACACAAATTTGCACTGACACAGACAAAAAAAATGGGAAGCTCTCACTCTCCACTGCTGTGTACTTAACAAAGGCTTTATATTTTCAGTATTGTAAACTGCAAATACTCAAAACCATGGACAAGATGACAAAAAATTAAATAATTTAGCCATCACAACATCCTCAAAATACAATTGCTTACATTTTTCACCTGCCTCCCGATTCTTATTCTCCATACCAGGAAGGCTGAATTCAAGTGTGTTCATCTCAAGCTTCCAATTCAATTTAGCTGAAAACACATATGCAGTCAGGTTTTCCTACTTGCTGTTCAAAAGGGATAGGTGTAAGCACCTTCGCACTCCTTTCCAGCTACTGAAAGCTGCGTTAGTGTTATTCAAATGTGCTCTCGCCCCTTGCATTTTCTTCCCTTTCCCATCAATCTCATGGCCATGACATTCTCCTGCAGTCGCAGTTCCTCTGTCTCCTGTTACTCACAACCTGACTCCTACCCACACAGTCCTCTCTGTTGACTTCCATGTCACTTCTCACACTCTTCTGACCTCCCCTATGGTTTTGTCCCATGCCCTCACCATCCCTCTCTGCTTACCTTCTTCATTCATATTTTACTGTCCCTATGGAAGCAGCTAGAAGCAGAAGGTCATAATTTCCATCAAGGGCAACCTTGTTTCACCTCCTATGAAAACTGTGCCAGTCTCAGTGGTAGAAGTTTCTCTTTTATTTGTAAAGAGAAAAGACTCATTTAAGGATTTGCTGGAAGTAGCAGCAATCCCATTCCTAGTAATGCATAACTGGGAGACATTTTAGAAAACAGAGTACAAAAGTGAAGGAAGACATAAAAAAATCCATAGACATTTATGAAAAATTAGTATTGCTGTATTTCCTAAAAAACCCCAAGATTCCTGGAGAATCCCATTAAAGCAGCTATAGAGTATTTAAATCCTGGAATTCTCCACTGGTAACTATGGCTTACATCATTTCACTGATGTGGAGGTGACTATATAACTGTGCAATATTGTGAAAATCAGCTTCATTTATTCTTCATCGCCTCATTCCTGTCCCTTTTATAAAAACGCACACAAGCATACCATGTAAGGACAGCGATTCTAAGGTAAAGCAATAAAAAGTTACTACTTTCTTTAAATGACAGTAAAAGGCAAGGAAAATGTATTGTCCTGAATCTTTATGAAAAAATCCTTCCAGTGATCCATGTCTGTTCAAGATGTAATTTATGGCACTCTCTTTAAAACATTTCCTCTGAGGTCATTATTGAAAGGTTTTGAAAGAACACAGTAAACCTCAAATCACACTTTTTTTTATGAACATATTATAATCTAATAATTGGGGGATATTGTTTTTTGCTGTTGACTGCAGATCTGAGGGAGTGTAGGCCGGTCAGTATTTCTCACACACTCCTCTACACATTTTGTGTATTCCATCGAAGGGGAAATGGGGGTGATGTTAGTGGGGACATTGCCTAGAGAAAAGGATAGTACCAGAAATTGCTTTCAAATTCCTACTAGGACTTGGAGCAGATACGTAGGATGATAATACCTTTCAAGAGGCATCTGAAAAAAACTTATTGGCATGAAAATTAGCATCCCACATGCTGCTGGGCTAAGGAACGCTCCTGCACATGAAGTTCAAGAGGATTAGATTTATGACCACACATGAAGTTCAGGATGCTCTTCCCACAGGAATACCAATGAACAAAACCACAAGATCTATGCGGTTACTGTCTAGTACTTACTCCTTCCCTACAGAAAGGAGAAACCAGTACAGATGAGGAAAGAGACAGATGGTAATCAAACCCAGATCTATGGAGAGCTCTCTAGAGTCACCATTCTGCATGTCCCTCAAAAATCAACAGAGAACATAAAGCAGAAGTGAAGTGTAGTCTGATTAATCTATTCCATTGACCGTTATCCAGGCATATTCTTTTTGAGAAGGATTTCCAAGCAATTATAAGGTTTATCTAGTTTTATGTGAGACTTATAACACCCAGATCCATAGGGAAGCCTGTTTTTTAATTAAGAACAAAGATCAGGCAAGAGAATTTAACTGTTCAACACCATTTCACTCTTCAAACCTCCAGATATTTCCGCTCTTTATTACTGCAACTTTTGGTTCTCCAGGCTTTCACTCTCCCAGCAGTTTCCATTCAAGCTTCTCCCAAATACTGGTGACATTGCTTTGGTTCTTCTTAGATACTGGCTTTCAAACTAACCTCCGGTTCTCCAGCACCTCCAGGTCGTCATAAGTTTTCTACAAATACAATGTTGTCAATACCCAAACATTTTACATATTCCAAGTTTGATAAATATCCAGATCCAAGATCCAGATCCAAGGCAGGATGTTGGTGAAAACCTTCATGAGTTCTGGAGGCAACTCTGCCTCTCCAGGGGCTGCTCCTGAATCTCCACCAGAGCCAGGGCCCCCAGGAAACTCAGCTCCAGGACATACCTGCCATCCAACAGTTAGCATCTCTGAGCTGGGACAAGGAACTTCCAATTCATAAGACATTTAAAGATTGAAAAATGATCTGTTTACGTATAGTACAGCCCTCCCACCTGTGTGTCCTTCCCTTGCTTTTGTTGATATTGTGTTAGACCTGGGTGCTACACAGTTGAATTTGAAGTTATAAGTTGCAGCTTCTTAAAACGGTATCTCAGCTTCACATTTTGCACGTCTCCATTACAGGAAAAAGGGGTTATTGGTTTTAGGATTTGAACGCAGGCTTTCTCTTCCAGCTTGCCATTTTATCAACGACAAGAACACCTGTGTCTGCTCTGGTTGGGAAGCTGTACTGAGATTCTGATACACATTTCAAGGAAAAAAAGTCTTCTCCAAAGAGATGAGAATATTAGTTTTTGTTTTTTTTCTTCTTTGACAAACCAAACCTTTTCAATTCACAGTTCTGAATCACACTATTTTGGATCTTATGGCACTACCTTTCTCAGGTTTTGTCTCCCTGTGCACTTGCCCTTCCCCTCCCCTTCTCTCCTTTTTCTCTCCTTCTCCTTGCTCTTGCCTCATCCAGCAACAGTGATCATCTGCCGTTTGCCCCAGCTGCTGTCGGGCTTTGGATGCATTTGCCCTCATGTTTGCACCCCTTGTCTCATCCCAGCTGCAGTCTGGATGAGGAAAACTGCTTTGGTATGCAGTGTAATATGTTCTTGTGGCGTCTGGATATTGCAAGTAGCTTATTCTTTGTCTGCATTTCTGCTAAGAAGGGTAGCGGATGAACAGGATGAACTAAGTAGTCGTTTGCACTGCAACAACAGGCTGACAGTTATGTAAAATACTTTGATGCGCAATCCCCTCTGATCCTCTGCTGGTTCAGAGGCGTATTATGGTCGGATTCTGCACGCAGGCTCTTGCAAACTCATTTTCATAAACTGGGGCACTGCTAAGCATAGAGAAGACCAAGACCAAGGTTGCTCTGTTTCTTCCTCCTCAGCATTTACCTTTTCTTTCTCCTTAATCTCCTGTCTTCAGCATCTACCGTCTAAGCCCATGGGATAAGCACAAGACCTCTTTACCGAAGTGCTTCTACAAATACTGGTACAAATCACCTTGCAGAGGCTGTTGTGGGGTGACAAGGCCTGCTGGCCAGATGAGTAGGAGTTGCTTTAGCATATTATTCTAAAATGGGATTAGTTAAGTAACTCTATAGCCCAATTCAAACACTGAGCCCAATTCACTTTTCTAAGCTTCCCACTTCTTTACACCAGCTAAATGCCACTGATTAGGCTTTCAATCGAACATTTTCTGAAAGGCTTTTGCCTGTGTTCTGGGATGATTCACGGGATTCCACAGAAAAGTAATACAATGGCCAACTAACTGTAACCATCATGGGCAGCGGTGGTACACACAAATGTTCAATCAGCTTCTGGAAACCATCCTCGCTGCTGCTCACAGAAGCAGACACCTATTCTATCGCACAAGGACAATTTGCATTCACAAGGAACAACATTTTCATACTGGTCAGTTATTATATGTAAAAAAAGAGATTGCTTCCATCCAAATATTAATATTCAGATTCAAATTTGGATTAAAATTCACGTCTGATTTGTATTAATGTACATCAATTTAAGAGCTATCTAGTCAAACAAGGAGTCCAGTTTCTCACTGGAAGGATAAACATTGCTGTGTGCTAAAATTCAGTGAAAAAGCACTAGTAACAACTTGAAATATTCATGAATACCAAAATACCCCATATAAATAACAGTCTTCTATTCACTGCCTAATTTTGTAATTCTTATGTGATTGCAACCTTTCAGAAGTACTTTACGTTTATGACTCAAAAATTGTATCGCTTTTCAAAGAAGATGAATCCTGTTTATTTTACTTTTAAATAGATATAAAATTACTATGAAAATTACTGTATTTTTATTTAAATACTGCCTGTTAAATAACAGTGCACTTAATTCAAAGTAACTTCAAAATTCAGGAAGGTCATTCTGTATCTTTAATAACTATCCTCACATCAGTAAGCAGACTCTGAATGTCTTATTCAGAAATATTTTGTGCACTCTTCACTGAAGTAGAATTGTCTAGGCAAAAGGCACTCTGATGTCTCTTGGTGTCTGATATCTGAACATGTTTTGTTCCAGTGCATTAACCTCAATGTTATAATTCATTTTTTCCTACTCACCTCCGAAGTAAGAGCCATCTGTCAGCTTCAGCTCCTTATTGGATTTGGTGATGACACCAGCAACACCGTGCTGAATGAAATACATCTTTTTACCCACAGCCCCTTCTCGGATAATATAATCGCCAGGTTGGAACACCTCAAATCTCAGTTTGCTTAGCATGGCAGTCACAAAATTTGGGTCTGCATTAGCAAAAAGAGGCATTGTAGCAACCAGCTTCCGACAGTTGAAGTTGACAATCTCCTAAATGGGAAGGAAACATAATTATAATAATAGTCAGAAAATATATGCAATATGATGTGCATTGAAAAAAAGACTTTATGCTTCCTTCACAAAAAAGTTCTTTATGCTCATATTGGACTTTTCTGTGTTTCTTTCTCTGCCATATTTTTTAATTTTTTCATTATATTTTCATCTACTTCTAGTGAAGTGATTGGAACAGCAGTGCAGTCTGATTTGTATGTCTGAGGTGAAAAGTTGTCTTCTTCGGGCGATTTTTCATGTTATTTATTATTACCCTTGTATTTTAAGGGAAAAAATATGACAGAAAGATAAAAATTAAATAGGAATTACACTGCCTGACAACAAGATTAGCTGTTGCAATAACTGTATTAAGTGATAAAGTTATGCAAGTCCAGTGTTTTCATATATTACAGCAGTAACATCTTTCTGATGAGAACAACTCCAGTGGTAATATGAACGTACGTTATAGTTAGCTGCAGGGCTAGTTGAAATCAACAGGAAAATTTCCTTCCCAGAATTTAATTCATTTTATAAACACACAGGCATATATTCCTGCCCTTCAAAGAAATGCATATGTAGCAGACCCTTATATGCTTCTAAGCAGAAAGTACTGCTATTTTCCTAAGACTGCTACAGGCCTTAAGGGCGTCTCCCACCAAGAATATTTATATTAAAAGAGCCAACTGTGAGCACATTGACATGTAAGTATTAGTACCAAAAAGCTATAAATGTCCTACTTGCTTTAGATTTAAAAAATGAACAATTTCTGAAAGAATTTCAAGTTCATGCTTGCAGACCTTTGTATTAGGAAAGTTGTCATGGTCAGTTGTCATACAGATCTAACAGTGTACCGAAGAGCTGAGACTAATTATCATTACACAAGAAGAGCAGCTCAGGCAGGCAACATCTACTGAGTTAGCAACCCAAACATGACAGGAAGAGCATATATGATCATCTGTATATAAATGCACACAGAGCAAATAGAAGACAAAGACAACCAGCAGCCACCTAACTGCTTTGTAAAACTAAGTATAAATTTATTGTCAGTGGAGTACAGTTTCCTACACTAAGTCAAGGCTTTGTAATTGATATAAAGGAGACATCCCCCCTACCAGTCCTCTCACTGCCTTGACTGAAGCCCACTGCACTCCTGCTGGAAGTTGGTTTTTATGCCTCCCATGCCTCTGCGGTCTCATACATCTCGTATACCCTATGCAGCCAGCTCTCTGAGCAGCAAGGTTAGATATACTTGTCCACAGTTCAAACGAATTCCTTTCTTCTCCTCCCACTCCCACCATATGATACCCTGCTTGCAGACATGATGGGGAAGTTCAGCTAATTCCACAGTATAAGCAACAAAACCATAATGGGTTCTTCCAATCAGACCCTTTTGCATCTGGGAAGAAGGTGGGAATCTCACTTTGAAGGGAATCCATTGGCCACTGAGGCAATTAAGAAGCATGGGCATGATCTAAGAGTGAAGCAACAACCACTTTTGGCCAAGAAATTATATGCTTTCAAAATAAATCCAGTGAAACTTGGAAAAATAATGTGGAACAAAATGTCTCACCAGGCACCTGGGAAGCTGAAAGCTGTTATTTCCAGCAATGTCTTATTTTCCATTAAATAAAGAAAGAACAGGGCAAAATCGCTTCCTAGTGCTACTCCCAGGATAGACTTAGGATATCTTCTGACAATCTCACAATAAAATGTCATTATCTAATGCCCAGGTGTAAACAGAAGGGTCTCTAAGCAGAAATAAACACTGATTATTAACAAAGGGCAGTACAGTGACTCTCTTTAACCCTGGTCTCAGTAGCATCACATCTATATACTTAGATAAACACTACATAAGCCATTTTCTCCCTCTTCTTTTTTGCTCTGTAATGAGCCAAGGGGATACAAAAAATAAATACTTTTATATAATCATAATGTAATGCAGATTTAATTCCAGAATTACTGGGTTAAAGATAGAGTGAATGGAAAGTTGCTGCATCTTTGAAGTCAGTCACTAAACTCCAATTGAATTCAGTGGGGAAATGATTCCACCAACAACATTTTATCTGAGAATTATTTATAAGTGATAGAAATAGAACAACTTCCCTCTTACATCACTTTTCGCTGTACTGCCTCAGTCTCCCTCACCCTCTCTGACTGCCATTACTTCCTTTTCTTATGAGGGTTTTGGAATGCCTGACACAGTGCATCATGTATGGACTCCATGGTTAAGGAAAAATGGGCTGGATGAAGACAGGAGGTGACAGATCTGAGACCAAGAGCAGACTTCCTCATGGTTGCATGAAACTTGAAATGCAAAGGAATACATTTCAGGAATGGAAAACAGAAAAGACGTGAGGAAAGGAGCACTGGGAGACTCCTATTTATAGAAAGGAAGAGCAGCCTGACTATGACTCCCACCAGTAGGCAGACATGGATGCGACTGATGCGACACTATAGGACAATACTATCTACGTACATGACATCAGAATCAGAGCTTAAAAAAAACCCCCAAAACTAGTCTTGCTTGTAAAAACACATAGACAATTCGATGCAAGATGTGTGCTGTTTGCCTGAATCCAAAAAATTACCTCAAGCAACAGCACTGCAAGGTTTGAAGTACCAGATAGGTCATGGATATTCACAATCAGTCAATTTATTGTCAAGAGGAGTAATCCCAGGCTACCCCTTCAAGTATATTCTGTATGAGGGAAAAATATTATAGAGATATTCCAGCTGACACTCTTTGTAAAGAATGAGGATAAGTCGGTTTTCCTTCTCATGTAAATACTCCATTTCCTAGTTAAGCTTCAGTTAACAGCGTCGTCCCAAGCAAAAGCTATGCTCTGCTCCTAGTGCTCGCAGTGTGGTGGCATCACATGAGGAGTCCCCGGCTACATCCTCCGCTCTGTATGAGACTGCCTTACTGCAGTCTCAGCTGGTGCTGTGGAAAGCTGGCAATAACTATTACTTGTCTTGCCTTGCCCAGGGACTTTTCAGTAGACTTGCTGCCTGTTTTCTGTTTCTGAAAGTGAATAGCTTGTCTTGCATGCCCAGGAGGCAGAAAAAGGAAATTACTAAAGAAAGTAAAAGTTGACAGGAAATTATATAGAAGCTGGTGGGGAAGCACAGAAAAGGCTGGCAGAGTGGAAAGTTCAACTCCAGTCATGATCAGTAAGAAAGAGTAAAATAGACATAGGTGGAGTAGTGTTAAGAAAGAAAGAATGGGAGGAAAATAAAAAGAAGGAACACAAAGGTGTAGAAGAAAGGGATAAAAGATGGGAGGAAAGCCCACTTTAAAAAGAGATTAAGAAACTGAAATTCCTGAAAAAGTGAGAGCACAGCAGCATAAAACCTGGAGAAAAGGTATCCGGAGTGAAAACTGAGAAGTAGGGCAGATGAAGCAAACAAAGGGGAAATTGGAAAAAAAAGACAAGTGATCAGTAATGTACCTTAATACCATAATATGAGAGCATGATATAGACAGAGGGGAAAATTTAGACCTGCATGACTCCTCTGCATACAACCAGTACACCCCAAATAGAAAGGAATTCATCTCATGTTGGGAATCCAAACAGAACACACGCTTGTTGCAGGATTTTCACCCCTGGAACTTCATGTCTTCTTATGGCTCCTTCCTCTGCCCACCTTTCTCTCTCAATATGTAAACTACATCTAGATATACCCATGTATACACACTCATTACCTGCTCAGCCTGAATTGCCTAATGAAGGTACCAACACAGCTACAAAACCACCCTGCTGTGGTAATTTCAGCCATTATGTCCTAGTAATGCATTCATTTTGTTGATTAGTTTTCTGTGAAAGTTTACGTTAAAGCACAAACTTTCCTTATTTAAGACATTAGAGGGCGGAAATTTACTGAGGGAGAAAGAAATGTGTCATTTTTAAGTGCTTTGTTTTTCTTTAAAATGTTCTTTTATTTAAATATGAGATCATTCAGAGCAAGTAAAATACATTTCCCCGAGTCTTAATCACAGGCAGTGCTGCAATTTCAGATTCTTGTGTAATACTTTAAATATCATCCTGGGGAGAAAGAAACAGTAAAGATTATGAACGTGGTTTATGTAACTCAGAAAGTAATAGGAGAAATAGTTCTGTGTTTTAAAAAAAAAGGTTACAAAAGAACAAACAGTGAAATTAAAAGTTAACATTTCGTGCAGAGAAAAATCTTTCACTTATATTTTCTTAAGTTAATTCTTCGGAGCCAGACTGGAACCAGATTATGCCCAATATAAAATCTTAATTAAATCACATAATGATGATTTTTTTTCCCCCTCTACATGAAGAAAATACCAACTGAAGCCTGAGGACAGGATTAGGATACACATCTTATGCACATCATACAGCCAAAGTGGTTAAAGGGCAAGAGTGATGCAGACCTACAGAGAGCAAGTGTTGATTAGTTCAAGTATTGGTCTCTGTTGCACAACAAAGTTGGAGATGCGATGCTCTGCTTTATATAAGAGATTCATTAGGCAATTACACTGGCTCCTGATCCTTTATGGTGTACTTTTTTTATTACTCATGTTGGCCTTCCTGGCTATTTTTTCAAATTGATGTTAAAGCACCAGATGCTATCATTTTGTGTGGGTTCAGTATTTCAGGACGACTGCTGTGATGCATCTCAAGATGTCACATTTACAGAGGCAGCAGCAAGGCTGTCCTAGCTGTGACCGGGGCATGGTGGTGGCCAACATCTCTGATGGCATGTGTGTTTTTAGGACCTTTGCTCCAGGAGAAGATTTTTAGATAGAGGTAGTCTTTTTAGTTAGACTGACCGGAAAAAGCTGTTGCTAGAAGAAAAAAGCAGACAAAGTTCTTCAAGTATCTGTATGCCTGAAAGGTTCTTTGCTTTTTCCCACTAATCCAGTTGAGCTAATGAAAGGTACTACTTCCATTTACAAACTATGTCCTACTCATGCATAGGCCACCAAAGTCTACTAATGACTATATTGAAAAATAGCTTAGTTTCATTAGGTCACTCCTACATACTATTGTAAAAATCTAGTGCATAACTTGAACAACACACATGTTTTTCTAAGTGTCATTTCCTTTACACTCTGCTTTCAAAGGATGAGAAACTAAATCAGTCAATTTCCTGACCATTGAAAGGAAGAAATCGCTTTATTGAGAAAGCTATTTTTTCTCTTAGAAATAACTCACAGAAGAAAAAGTACCGAGCAAGCGAATCAGAGACAGAAATAGGAAAAATCATGATGTTTAAGGATTTGGGTCTGTATAAGCAGGTTAAAAAACATATAGTGTGGGTTTTAAGGAGTCATATTCTATATGTGTATATGATGTCCTGCATTTTTTTCACTCATTGGTCAATTATAGTCAACTTTGTCAGAAAGGAGGCATGTTACTGATATTAAGTCCTCACAGGTTTTATGACAGCAGGTAATCAGGAGGACTAGGATTAGTACCCCACTGAGGCAATGACTATGTCATTAGCTCACAACTTTTTTAATGCCAGGAAATCTACATGTGGCAATGAGACGCAATGTTCTTAGTTTCTGGTGCACCTGAAATTGTTGAAATTGCTTTGACACATTCTGTTTAATCATCTACATGGCATGTATGACTTAAAAATAAATTTTGCTCAGAGGCTTTCATGTAAGTAATAATGACTATGTACATTTTTCTCTTTGAATGAGATTTCAATGTTTCTCCATTTTTCAATTACATTGATCAATTTAACACATAAAGTTGGCTTGAATTTTAGTTAGAAATAGGGCAACTTGGAGACTATCATTTGTGTCTAGAGCTGCATTGACAAACACCATCCTTTTTTTCTTCAGGACTTTGATATTTTGCCATTCTGTTAACATAGCTGGATATTGTGTGTCCAAACCTCACTGCCTAGCCCCTTCGGCAATATATTTTAAAGCTCAAGAATGCTCTCATCTGAGTTAACCTACATGTTTGACCTCGAGATGAAGTACAAAACCTGAATAAAGACACTCCATGTGATCTCAGCTGCCTTGAAAACCAGTGCACAGCCTGTGTATTTACATTTTCAAAGACCTCATGTCCCCAAGGCCTCCAGCATACCTGCATACAGGTTGCCCAGATGCAGAAAATTTTTCAGCCAGCTGTGACATAAGCTTAGGCAGGCAAAAGGAAGAAAGGAATAAATATCCTTTCCAGCCAAAGAATGAATGAAATTCTCTGCTTGGGTTCTACCAGAACTGAGTTGAAGCAGGCCTTTTTTTTCCATCTAGCTCTGTTCAACTCAGTTTAAGACAAGTCAGCCTTAAAGAGAGCATATGGTAGCTAGTATTGCTGTCTCATAAGAGAAAGCAATCTTTTCTATACATTTGTGAGCAGAAGGGATATAGATTTGACCAATTATATTTTCTTGGCTTTGTTGATTAAATGCTGGCCTTCTGCATACTCTTCTGTCATTCCCTACTTGATTAGTATTTTCTATTCAACTCCTTATATGCATTTTTTATGCTTCAGAATTATTATTACATTAAATTCAAATGCAGACTGGATAATCCTTTGAAGGATACATGGTTCAACCAAACCTCCAATAAAGTCAGTCTGATGAAGGATATCCATCTTTTCCCCCGCTTGTTAATTGATTTAATGGAGCTTAAGGAAGAGCACTTCTGTGCATCTCACGCTTCTCTTCTCTGGATGTTCTATTATATTTAGAAAATTAAAAAGCAAAAGCAAGACAGAAAGAAATAAAAAAGACGCTGTCTGGTCCCTCTTTCATTCACCCAACTGGCCATCCATTCCTTGACTGGGCTATTTTTAAAGGGAATTTAGCTTTCATCTTCTTCAATGCTCTGAAATGTTCTATGCTTCTGAAGTTTGGTTTCCAGCTGGGGAAAGGATAAGAAGCACCAAAATAAGAACAGCAATACAGACAGTGTTTTAAGGCAATCTGTAATTGCGAGATAGCCAGTCTAATTTCAAAAGCCTGAGAAGTCCTGATAATCCAGATAAGTGCTTGAAGTTTGTGACAGTTGACCAATCTGAACTTCTTTCAGGTTTTTCCTTCTGAATTGTACTGCTGAACGAATTTCCTGAATGCTTTTAGTAAAAAGCCACCCATAGTTCATTACAGAAGATAATATGGAACTAGTGCTGTATGATACCCTAGTTGCTGTAGAGACTGTTCCCTTTTATTAACTGAATAAATAATCTGCAATTTGCAAATGTATTTCACAATGACTGTTTCAATTTTTTGCCCCTGAGTAACAAAATATCTTCATTCCCATTTGTGTATATGTACATTTGTGTTTTATAATCATTAATACTATAGTATTTACTAAACAGTATCTCAGCAGGACACACTTACAACTGAAATCTTCATTTAGTGAGGCATTTTAAACATTGAAGTTGTCCGATTATGCCAATATGACTACAGATTTTAACACATGTATTGTCAAATTTTAGCAGAAAGGTGAATCCTAAGAGATGTGAAGTTTATAAAATTGTATTGGTATCCATATCAGAAGCTTGTGTTAGTACACAGAAGACTGGCATGAATTAGTCATCATGTTTGCTGTACAAATGAATGAAGCACACTGCATGTTTTTCTAAAACAATGTTTGAGAAACAAGAGAAAGTTGCTTTTGCTAATAATTACAAAACTTACTCTAGTCTGCTTGTTCATAAGTTAGTATCTACAGTAGCATTGCTTTTCCACTGTCTTTGCAGCTTCCAGTCACCTCCTTTATCTGGTAATCTGATGATTCTATAAACCATATTTATTCTTGTGCATTTGTACTGAAACTCCAGTGATACCACTTGATAACACCAATCAATCTCTGGTTGACCTTGTATGTGATCTGTATGTCAGCTATTATTTTTTTCTATTACACTCTTCCAAACAAAATAGCTCAAATGCTAGTTGTATCTTTTCTGAATGAAGAATACTTCTTACATTCACCAAAGTCAGTGAGACTGGCAACCTGGTNGCTTGATTCACCTGATTGCAAGGAAGCACAGTTGTTCATGAGAGAAAGCAGAAGAGGAAGAGACAGTCGAGCTTCACAAAGGCAGCTCGAGTTACCGTTGTGTGAGTTATTAGATAAAATATATTGATTTGGGTGCTTTGTTGTGTAAAATGTCAGTCAGAACGCAGAACAGCATGTGATACCTGAACTATACAGGTTGTTTCACTGAAGAAAGGGAAGGCCATGAAGAGAATAACTTGTGGATTAAAGCGGGGAGGAAAAAAATCTGTGTTTAAGCTAGCAGGGGGCTGACTGGGGACTAAAAAGTACTGAAGCAAAGAACTAGGTGGCAGGAAAAAATCAACATGCCCTAGGAGAAATAGAAAGCTATGGATTGGACATAAATTTTTGTGTTGACTTCTTTAGGGTTTGCACTTGTTTGATCAAGAGCAGAAATTGAAGGTAGGAATGCTTCCATGGAGAGTTTAACGTGATCTCTGCAACAAGCAAGAAATCCCTTCTGCCATCCCATCCCTCCCTCTTTGTCCCCTCCTCCCTGCTCCAGTCTCCTGCGTACTGCAACCCAAACGGCCGAAACAACTGAATCAGCAAGGAGGTAGTTCTCAAGAGAATGTGCTTTATCTACACCCTATGTGTATGGTTTAGCTGTCACAGTAACAACAACCACCAGGAAAACAGTTATTTAAAAATCAGTGGTGATTTGTTCACTGAGTTATTTTAAAGCTCTCCAAGAGCTCTGGATCAGAAATACTGTTATCTTGTTAATTGCTAGGTTAACACTTACTTCTTATTATGAACTAAAAGCCCATTGGTTCAAAGCCTCTCTCTATAAAATTATTAAGTGGCTTAAATTAAATCTTACTGATTATACTGGATAAATCCCAGTTAGCTGATCTTGAAATATCCACATTGAAATGATGTTTAGAGTTTTTAATACATTTCTGTTTGCATCTAATTTGATTTGTAACTATTAAATGAAGGCCTATTCTGTTTTACGATATGGGAGAAACAGCAAACTCATAACTTTATCTAACACACAAAATCTAAACATTGCTAAATTATATATAATCTGCATCTTAAAGTGGTAAAAAGTGCATTTGTAAACAATAAGAAAATTTATTTAGATTTCTTAGACAAAAGACAGAATCCTGAATGCCTGTGTGTGTACGCGCTACGATATTTACAATGTCAGCTATATAGATGTACACATCTATATATAACAGAAAGCTATAAAAAGAAAGATAAGGAGGATGCACAATCCCTTTCTAATTCTGAATCAGCCTTTGTCACTGCTTTGCTATGTGAACTGGGACAAGCTAATTATGAGACCATTTGAATTTGCCTTCTAAAGGAAACTAGTGAGAAGGGTGCTGGAGTGGGATCAGGCACAGTGGTATCACTGACGTTGTGTTGTGAGAAGCAACAACACGGGGGTAACGAGCTCAGGACACACATTCAGGCCGCTGCACCAGAGGGCAAGCATGCAGAAGCAGAAAAATACTGAAAGCATGGATTCTAGAGCCCAGTCTTACAGTGAAACATGAGGATGATGCTCAGTTGTAAGAAAGGGTGAGGCACAGAGAGCTGGCTCCAGAAGAGATATCATCAGACGGTAAAAAAGCAGATGAAGACTCTGTGAATAACTTAGTAGAGTGACAGCCAGACAGCCCTGAAGATAGAATTTGCTTGAGAGTGCCACTTTGGCTAATATTGGTAGCTGCAGGGGAAAGAGACACATAAATGACACGGGAGGCGTAAAGAGTGGAAGAAATTCTGAGGAGTGCAAGTAGGCATGGTGACAGCAAGAACAGAGTCGATAGCAGATCATGTGGAAGTAAGAGAAGGCAAACTGGCAGGAGTAGACTAGTCAATGTGGATTAGTAATAACAGCTAGAGTAAAAGTAATGCATCACACGCTTTAAACACCCAGTAGGCAGACACTCTTAATACTGGCATGGTATCAGCCTAACAAAGAAGAGTCACATTGCAACTAGGAGCCAAATCATGATCGAGACTTGACAGATCAAGGATGCATAGGACATCCTCAGCATTTGTAAATCGTGAAAATTTTTGTTCTAGGGACCACGGAGAGGAAGCAGCTTTGTAAATAATAAACAAAAAACCAGGGGAGATACCTGCAGCCTTCTGTCATCTACATTTAGTAACTCTGCTGTGCTTGCTCTCTGCATGCAATCACTAAGGCCTTAAATATTTGTGTTGTGCTTTCTCTCTGGGGCTAGACAAGCACTAACAGCAAAGAGCCTGATGACAGCAGGGCACTCGGGAGCTGCCATTAGCATCTGTGCGTGAGAGCCAGCAGGTGCATAGACAGTGCCATGTTCTTTATATCATTTAAATATTCCTTCTCAAAATAATTTCAGTTCATCTGCTTGCCCAAAGTTTTAAATTTATTTAACCATTAATAGCATTTAAGTATAATTACATTACTTACTTCATGAATTAAATATAGGCTGAGGATTATTTCCAGAAGAAATACGTTCCTATAACTTATTCAGAAAGCTTTTCAAATGATCTTAAGACTATATCTTAATCTCTGTTTTTATGAATAAATTTATCTGTATTGATTTTATATCATAGGAGAGCCCTTAAAACCCTTGTCATTACAGTTCTTTTTAAGGTAATATATTACAAACACAGACTGGCTGCAGAGGAAATATGTGCTGAGATATATTGTAACATTGAGAAATATAAAGACCATATTGGAGTACATAATGCAATGTATGTACTTAGTACTACGCAAAGTTATCTGCAGAGTAATATATACAATTCTTCCCATATATACATCTTGGACAAATGAGTTTGCATGTATGTGCCTGAAAGTCTGTGTGTGTGTTTTTATATATATGCTCTCCCACACATATATGTGTATGTGGACATACCTATATGTGTACAAATGTACATATTTGTACATTTAATGTAAAAAACTCCAAAGTTTAACTAATTAATGTGTCCCATTAGAACTGTATTTCAAATTAGTTTTAGTTAAATACTTAGAGGTTAATATAGCTCATGTAAGAGTGTGTGCTTGTGTAACAGAAGTTATAAACTACAAGCAAAAAGGTGAGAGGAAAGAAGATTCTGCTCCCAGTCCCAATTATGTTCTTTGGAAATGAAATGTCCTGATGTTCTATATTCTGCAAGGACACATGATCTGTATCTATTTTCAGCGAACATCTTCTCACATGGTGGCCTAAAAATAGGCCAGCCATGAACTTTAAATAATGGCTCAGGAAGGGTATTAACCTCTTTCTCAGATTCTAAGTTTGTCCTGTTGCTGTAAGTATCAATATTATGAAGAACATATCTGGTGTTAGAGGATGACAAAGCAAGCTACATACACTTCCATTTCTGCATCTCTACAGATGTCATTGCCTCTTAATTCCTTTCAAGGTCTGTTATATATTAAGCTGTCCAGACATAAGATTGACAGCCTTTCTCTTCCTTTCAGTAGTGAATCTATTTTGTGCCAGATGCTAAAAAGCATGAACTATTTCATTTCCAACCCCCTACTGATGGGAGAATTTCTACTTTTGGTGAAATGCCGATGATTATGAAAACTTGTCTTTTCATAAATACACCAGTGTTTACACAATGTGTGGCAATGAGTGGTACAATGAGCAGCTAGATTTTTGTGTCGGGGACTGTGGATGTCTGTACTAGCCACTATATTTCCCAAATAATCTGTTACAACTCCTGTAGCATAATGCTCTCATCAGGTATATTTTTCATATGATTCTCAGTTGTTCTACATTTTTCTGCTTTTTTAATAGACCCATCTGTGCTTCCTGATTTTCAATTCAGTACAAGAAAAAGCTCCTCACTATGAAATAAACTTATTTTTAATACATGTAAGTGACATGCTTGAGATCACAGAAATAGATAGTAGTTTTCAGTCAAAGTTAACTAATGACTCCAATCCAGACTAAAATGAAAACTGTTGGGTACAAAGAATGTGGATTTTCTTTAAAATATATATAAATGCATAAGTGTTTGTTTTACCCACAAAATAGTTTAGCCTTCTAGCAAGGCACCATCCACTGCTTCAGATGTACTACTGTGATCAGAGAGCACAAACATGCAGTGATAGGCTCATAAATGAAACTTGCAACTGTATATGCTTTAGAGCACCTTGTTAGTATTCCCTCAACCAACCAGAGAGTTTTTGCTTTTCACAAATGAGGGAAAAGAAAAATGGACTTACTCAGAAGAAAACAGACAAACATAGACCCCACAGAACAAGCTGGGAGATTAAAATCCTCTTGGGGAAGTCAACTTCTGCTGAGCCTGGCTTGGGATCCACTGCTACCACTGGTCAGGACTGTGTGAAGGTATCATGAAAGAGGTGGAGACAACAGATAAAACCCATTGCCTTGAAGTCAGCCCAGGAGCTACCAGGAAGTCGGTACCTGTACTCACAGTGGCAGACTCCACGTTTTGCACCAGCTTTTAACTCCACTCATCTCTAACAATCTTCTATCACAGGAGTTTCATCCCAAGGGGAGGAATATACTCTTGTTAATCACTAGAAATATCAGACATCACATTCCTTCAGTGTTAGACACTTGTCTTTAAATTAAACAAGTGCAATTCAACATCTTGTGCATCCATATCTATGCTAAATTTCATTACCCGTCCATTTATAAGTAATTTCAAAAATTTCTTTGCAATTCCCATTTACATTTAATCTCTTGTATAAAGACTCTTCACCAGAAGAGATTATAAAAGATTGTTTTGCAAATGAGGAGGAGAACCCTGATTTTTCAGGCACTCGGACTTCAGACAAGCAATTGGTATTTCGCCTTCAGCTTGCCTGCAAGACAACTTTGGGGAAAAGATTCTAAGTATTTTTTCATTGTGTTTGCTAGATAACAGCAACAGTCCAAAACTACAGATTAGACAGAGTTTTGTGCAGGTTTCAAAATATTTTACAATTTTTTTGTTCAAGTGACACTAGGAAAAAAGCAAAACAATTATCTAGCATTGCCATGATGTGCAGAGTTTAACTTAACTTGGATATCTTCCACAGCTTTACGGAGATTTACCTTCTTAAATCATCACTATACCAACTAGAAATTAAGTTCATAAATAAGCATTCAGAACACATTTTGTGCTCTGTTGTTTTTTGTTCTCCTTGTCTTTGCCTTTGAGATCACATACTTCTAAAAGGCAACTCCAAATGTATGCCCGGGAAATGCTGTGTATCCTTCTGTATGCTGTTACTACCATAATCATAATGTGCAACCGACTGCATAAAAATAGGCGCATGTATTTTCTTCTGCATCAGACAGTTCATGGCATATTTATCTCCTCTTGCTGGTGGTGAGTCACAACTCTAAGCTTTATTTGTGGTGACTTTCATGGACACTGGCATTTTTAAAGGGTGCCCACTCAAGACAGAAACTTTTGTATTCCGTGACCCCCACAACACTTTTACTGATTCCAAAAAAATATGCTTCAAAAGACGTTAGCCTGCTTTTGCATCCAGAATTTAAACTCCACAGTGAAAACTGAAGGAAAAGATCCCTTTCCACCTCCGAGGATGAGACTTACAGGAAGGGGATGTGAGCACGTCCATGCCCTGCATAGAATCATAGAATCAT
>VXBO01011450.1:0-78602 GCA_013400135.1 Rhinoptilus africanus
GCCCGAGTGGGCTCGGCTCAGCCCCACAGTCGGTAGCCCCCGGGCGAGCGGAGCGGCAAACTCATGAGCCACCCCGGCGAGCCGGTGACCCAAACACTCGTGGGTGCGTCTTTCCGCGGCAGCCTTGCCCAATTCTACTGCCTTTTGGGTGTCTTATATTTTTAACACTGGCCGTTTAAAAGCCCCTAATTCCTAAGCGGAATGTTCCCCCTCGGGCAAACCCCTTACCTTGGTGTCGTAGCCCATGGCCCCCGCCGAGCCCGCGCTGGGGCTGGTTCCCTCCATCCTCATCCTCGGTCAGCCTAGGAAATAGGGACTGCCTTTAAATACGGGTCTGAACCGGCAGAAATGAAGTAAAGAAGAAAAAAAAATATATTATCCGCTTCCTGTAGCTCTCCACCCAATGATACAGACATCCCGCCAAGGCAACCGGGCTTCCTGAAAAACCGCCACACGGAAAGGGCTGCCTTTGGAGGTCCGGCGCGGTGGTTGGTGGCGGCAGGCAGGACGTGTCCCGCGCTGTGCCGGGCGATGGGAAGCCACATCCCGACAAAGCCGTGCCTTCCACAGCAACCTCCAGGATGGCTCCACTGGCCCAGAGCTTTCCCCATGAGCGCCATTCCCATGTCCTGGGCTGCAAATGGCAGCGGGAGCTTTGCCATCGGGAAGGCAACAAAACCCTCTTAGTGGGGATGATAAATCCTTGCCCCCTTTTCACTTTTGCAGTTATAATGGAGATATTTATAAAGGTCTGCTCTGCTTTTTCCCCCTTACGCATTAATAAAAGCTTTCCTGACCTAACTCCGGGGGGAGTAAACCGGGTTTTTACCCAGAAACAGCGCGGAGGATTTGGGCTAAGGTGACCTGATTATTTTAAAAATGTCTTAAAACCAAAATGATTCTATAATTCTGTGATTCTGTGATTGATTCTATGATGCTGCCAGAGGAAAATTGGGTAACGCTGCCCTGAACGGTGGGAGGATGGACAACAGATGACCTCCTCCTCCCCCAAATCCCCCCGGAGCCCCAGTGTAACCCCCCTAAACTTGGAGGCTGGAGCATAATTTACAAAGTGATGGCTTGGGAGGGCAGGGGAAAGCTGGAACAACAAAGCTTTCCCAGATTGTATCTGGGTGTTCTTCCAGCAGGGAAACAATAGGGCAATAAATGGAAAGGGTTACTCTCCACCCGAAGGCTTTGGCCGAGGCTCCCAGCTGATGCAATCCAATACGGCCCCGCCGGAGCTGGTAACCTTTTAGTACAGCGGATTTGCGCGTCCTGCTGGTTCCTCGCGCTCATAAAACCATTTTGCAGCGTTTCTTTTTCCCTGAGGACGGGGAAAAGCCCTCTCCGTGCCGGCCGGGGCTGGGTGCCACCGTCCCCGGGGCTCTCCTTCCCTCCCGGGGTGGGTGTGCGGGGAGGCGGGCGGCGTGAGCTCCAATGCTCGGCCGAGACGCAAAGCAAGGTCAAAAATGCCCCGGCGAGGCTCTTGCGTCAGAGGCAGCCAAGCATCCCCGGGGCTGCTCTTCCCACTGTTTGGAAGAAGTCCTCGCTCCGGCCAAGCAGCAATAGCCAAATAAGGTGCGGAAACGCTCCGGCGGCTTCCATCGGGACGGGGATGATACCCAGCAGAGCTGCCGGCAGCTCCCGGCCCACCGCTCCTCCTGCTGCTGCAGCCGGGATGCTTTTCCTGTGAAGTGACTCAGCCGGGCGTCTTGGGGAAATCGGTGATGAAGATGAGCGGCTCCTTCTCCGTGGCGGGTTTACTCGACTCGTTTTGCCCCCTTTTTTTTTTTTTTTCCATGATTTTTTTTTTTTTTTTAAATTTTTAAACTGTTGCTGAAAGCAGCTGGTTTTCCTGGGGCTGCGGGCAAGCTGGTCAGACTGGCTCTTTCCAGAGTGACCGGCCATGGGAATCTGCCCGCTGCATTTGGGTGACCGGAGCAGGAAAAGCAGTAGGATTGAGCTCCTGGCTGCATCTCCAGAGGCAGTGAAATTCCCCAAACCTCTGTGTAAACAAAAGCTCTGTTTCCTTAAATGCTCCAACCCCGGGCGAGCGCGGAGTGCCCTGACCCAGGGTGGCCAGCCCCTGCTCGGTCCCCATCACCCGTCTGGTTCACCTAGGTCTCCGTATTCCTTAAATTTCTTCCTTAATGAGGGCAAAGTTTAAAAAGAAAACCCAAAAAAGGAGAAATGCGGCTGCCTGTTTTTTCCCCCGGCGCTTTTTGTGCCTGACACCTCCCTGTCTGTGTGCTCCTTTGCAACTCGCTGCCTCTTCTCACGGGGTTTGCAAGATCTTTGCTTCTCCCCGAGTTTCACTCTGAGCTCTTCACAGGCATCCCTCGAGCGATGGGGAACTTGGAGCTGAGTCCCTTTCAAAAAAACCCCACACTACTAGAAATAAACGTGAACAGCAGCACGAGCCACTTATCGCCCGCTCCTGCGTCTCCATCACCGTGTAACGGCAGGCGAGGGAGGTTCAAACCACCTGGGGGTTTCCTCCACGTGTCTCTCCATCTCCTGCCACCTCTAAGGGGTTTTTTGGATGTAGACAAGGTTCACTTTTCACAAGTGGCTTTTTCCCGGCAGAGAGAAGGTCGCACTCCTGGCATAGGAAACGTGCTGGGTAACTCTGCTTCCTTGTTTATTCCCGGCCACATTCGTTCTTCCCTGATTTTGTCATTTCGGGAACATACACGTGACTTGGCTTTTTCATTTTTCTGAATGTACATGCGGAGTCATGAAGCTGTCACCGATCCCTATTGTCCAAATATGCAGTCACCTGGTATACGCATAGAGTTATTCAGCATCCTTGTAAGGAAAGGACGGATAATATTTGGGATTAAGGTCTTGAAGAAGCACTTGAGATGCAGAGGTTTAGTCTTTCTAGATTGTATTAAGTCCCTCTTGTGATCTTGCAACGATTCAGCATCTCCATACTTCCCTGCCCAGCAGTAAAATCCCTTAGGACACAACTCCAGCCACGCAGTCCCACTGCTTTCCTCACACCTAGCCTTCCTCCAGCCTCATTATCTCAGCTGGATGTAATATTTGCTTCCGATGAAGGAGGTCAGAAGAATTTCCAAGATTTTGTCTCATCTTTGGGGCCTCAGCACCCTCTTCTGGGGGGTTCGTAGCTGGTGTGGTGGTTTGGGTTTTCCCACTGGCTGGGGGGGAGAACAGAGATGACGGCAGGTATCGGAGCTGGAGGGGCACGTGGGGTCCAGGGGCGAACACACAAGGCAACACTGCACGTCTTCACAGAGCCTGAGGGCCAGGAATAGGTCTGTAGACTCAAGCCCTTGTGCCTTCAGGATGGGATGTTTGTCCTCCTTACTCCAAGGGAAGTTCAAGCAACCTGATGTGGAAATGCAGCTGAGTGCTCCAGGCAAGGAATACTGATGCCAAGTTGGATATCCTTACCTGAAACAAGACCCTTAGGAGGGCCACGTGGCCAGCTCTTTCCTCCCGATGGCCAAGGACACATGGGATGAAGAAGATCTGAGACTGTCACGACCATCCAGCTTGGTCCTTCATGCCCAAAGGTTACAAAATCCGCGCCTGCAGCTGGAAGAAGTCCTAGCTTGCAAGAGATATCTGTGCTCAGGTGAGAGACACGAAGCCAGAGCGAGCGAGCTCCTCCCTTGGTAAGTCAAGCCAAGGTTTCATTGCCCTACAGCTACAAAATCACACCTCATTTCCATTCTCCACGTGCCCAAACATCAGCCGCAGCGCACTGGAGCCTGCGAGGCTTGTGCCGCAGGACAAACCCTGCCGTGGGGCTCTTCTCTGTCAACTCTTCACCTTTTTTCCAGGAATTGGGGTCAATTAAGCTCTTGAAGCCTCAGGCTGGGAGGTTTGTTTCCCCATCCTCTTCCTCTGCCATCAGCTCTTCATAACAAATAACTCCGCTGGCTCTCCTGCCTCGACGTGTGTCAGGCATTAGTTTCCTGTTGATATTAATCCCTGTGCTGTCATTTATCTTTTATCCTTTTTATTCCATGCGGTTGTGTCCTTCTGGTGTTTCCAGTGACCTCCACCGAGTGTGACTCTTGCCTTGGCCCAGAAAGGAGGCAACGTGCCCCGAATCATTCTCTAGTTGTCCCCAGGGTCAGAAGGGTCCTTGAAATTTGTGTCCGAAAGGGCCGGTGGGTCCTGGAGCACCCTCTTGACATCTGGGAGTTGTTAACAGAACACTTGAAGCCACGTGGTGGAGAATTTGGATAAGTCCCAGGTGAATTCTCTGGAAAGTTGATTCATCTCAGGGCTGAAAATGTCCTTCCAGCTCCCTGCGCGGTGCGGAGCGTCTCAAAACAGCCATGCCCAGGACCCTGCTCACGCTGTCGATCTTCCTCTGCGTTACCTGTGGCTGGCTCCTGGGTTTGGTACCACTCATCATCCTCACCTTGGACTCTTAATGTCACCTCGTGACTTGCAGCAGCAAATCACGCTGCTCTGCACAGCCCGTGGTTTAGTAAAAGATGGGGCAAAAATGCTGCACAGGGATGCAGGAATGTCTCCCTCCCGGCTGCTGCCATCCCCATCGGACTTTCAGCCAGCCCCAGGACCCCCAGTGATGTTGGACCATTGCCTCCATCCAGCCCATTGACAAGGTTTGCAAATTCTTTCGTCAAAACCTATCCCAAACGTAGCTTTCTTTGGCTGACGCACCGGCTCTCGGAGGGTACTCTCCCGTGGATGCTTTGCATGGGGCTGTCAGCAAGCGGTCGGTGTCGCTCCTTTTCTAGAAACCCAGGGTGGAAAGTGCTGTGTTTTGATGAGGTAATCCCAGAACGCCATCAGTCTGTAGAGTTTTTTGACTAAAAATGACTTCAAAGGGTACTTTACCACACTACTGATTTGCATTTGCCCAGGAGAAAGGGGGTAACTCCAGCCCAAAGGTTCAAATATCTCACACCCCTCCTGTTCTCCTTAAATATACAACATATTAAACCACTTCCTATTGTCCATCAGATTTTTTGAGCCTTTGCCACTCCCGTTCTGGCTGTTCTCCACCTCCAGAAGGCCTCCTATTCATTTGCCTTTACAAATACAAAGCACAGGCTGGAAGGCTGAATTTCTCCCATGGAGCTGGGGCTCAAAGAAAACCCAAATGTCATGCAAGGCTCAGCCGCCATCCCTGGAGCTGGTGACTCCGGGGTGTTAGAAGAAACGCCCAGCGTCATTTATCCACTGACAGTCAGCCAGAAGAAAACTCCAAAATCCCAAATAATTCATCTGATGGCTCTGACGCCATCATCTGCAGAGTTGGCCAGCAGAAAGTATCTATTTGGAAGTGATTTATTGGGAAGCAGTGGGAGAACAAATAAAAGTAATATCCCCAAATCACACCGTCAATTATTCATAGCTGCTATTCAGGCCTTTTCTGGGCAGCCGCTTGATGGGAAGTGGAGCTGCGGAAAAACACCCTGCGCTGGCACCCAGCGCCCTGTAGATCTGCCCAGGTTGTGAAGGAGGGGAGGAAAACAGCCCCCAGCACCCTGCGTAGCCCTGTCTGGTGTAATTGCAAAGCGGCATCACCAAGTGTTGCAGCATCAACCCCCACCTCCACCCCGAGCCCTGACAGTGACTCTTCCCATTATCTCTCCAGCCCCAGCTCTCCCCTCCCCAACCGTCTGGGGAAACTGGCTCCCGGCCCGTGGGTTTTCCCTCTATCAGCGCGGGGAGCAGCGGGCGAAGTTCGTTCGTTACCCTTCGTTAGGGGGCCCGAGGGCTGCGGAGGCGTAAGGCCATCCCTGAGACATGCTGGACCATTCCCACCCCTACGGATGGGCTCTGGAGTGGGGTCGAAATCAGCTCAAGGCATGTGGGGGGTCAAAGACAAACCCAGCGAGGGCAGATCTGTGTCCGCACCAGTTTTTCTTCGCAAGCATTGCCTGAATCCCCCCACCCTCTGAAAAAGATTGCACAGCTCAAGATGAGCTCCCCAGGGCAGCGTTTGACGCCGTGGCATTGCAAAAATCACCAAATCGTGAAATAGAGTAGCAAACCCAGCCCTCGGGGGCTGGCTGGCCAGTGGTGCTCACGGGACATGAGGATGAGGAGGGACTGGGATGATTTTCCCACTGTGGAAACCCCAGAATGGGCCACCCATCCCCTCTTGGCCAGTACTGGGATGCTCCATGCTGCTCCGCACCACTGACCCGCTTGGTGCCGATGTCCTGGTCCCCACCCCGCAGCCCCAGAAAGATGCTCTGAGATGGGTTTGTTCTTCATCTCCCGTGACCGGGGGTACGACAGCAGCAGTTTGGGGGTGAATGGGGAAACCCAGACACCCCCTCATGATGTGGAGAGCAAGCACCAGTGGGACACGCTCGTGGATCAATTCGGCCCCCAAACCCCACACCTTCCCTTCGTGGGGCATCTTGAGAAGGAGCCCCTTGGCCTCAAGCTCCACTGGGAAGAGCTGCCCAATGTCTCCAAGGCCAGACAGAAGGAAAGAGAAGCCGGCAGTGATGGCCCTACAGAAACACTGCCACTGCATTCCCATTGTCTGATCCCAAAATCCTCAGGAGTAAGGGACTTGGAGCAAGCCACGCCGGCGCAGGGAGCTGGGAGTTCCTCAAGGCTGCAAAGCCCCAAAGGGCAAACAAGAATAGCAGCAGCCCCATAAATCACACCCGTCCTATAAATCACACCCTCCCGATAAATCCCACCCCTGCTGCGGGAAGCTGCAAAGGCTGGAGGAGGAGGAGGGCACCGAGGACGGAGCCGCCGGGGGGTTTGTCCGCCTTTGAGAACAAAAAGCTCCCAAGGAGGGTTTTTATCCAAACGCGCATCCGAGCTCTGCGCAAGCCAGGTTGATAACGGGCACCTGAGCTAAGGAGCCGACGCAACGTGGGCAGCGGGGGCACATGTGCCTCGGGGGGCGGGGGGGCATTTGGCCACGCAGCCCTGATGGAGCCATCGTGCCGGGCAACTTCATCCCGTGTGAATCACTGAAATTTGCCCCAGACCCCAGGTTGCGGGTGCAGGGGGAGCGACCCAGCATCATCCCCTACAACCGCTTCACTTGGGCAGCCGTGGGGCTCCCCCCGCTCCCCCCAGACTGCTCTTCTGTCTTGTTTTTAACCAAGCACAAGTATATCCTGACTCTTCTTGCTGGGTTTGGGGTGTTTGCTGGACTTTCCTGGTCAAATCCAGGTACGAATGGCTGCAGGCAAGGAAACCGCAGTAATTTTCTCCCCATTTTACAGATGGAGATGCTGAGGCTGGAGGTGGGACAGTGACCCACAACCACTGAAGATGCAGATCCCCGCTGCCGCCCGGGATGGCTGATGTGGTTTGTTACGACGGAAAAGCACAACCCCCTGCCGTGTGTGGGTTTGGGTCAAAAATAACCCCAAACCGCTTCCTTTTTCCGGGAAAATAACAGCGGGAGGCTGCAGAGAAACAGGAGGGTTAGTGCACTGGTGGACGCTCAGATTTACTGGCCACGTCCATGTCTCTGCTGCGGGTTCCTTTGGCTCTGGATGCTGCGCTGAAGTTTTCTGAGCTGAATAAAGGGATTTGGGGAATGTCAAGCAGAAAACAAAGGCATCTATTAAAAGCGGAGGGGAGTTGATACCTTTCACTTGCCTCTCGGACAAGCAACATTTGTGGCCGAGCACATGTGGGAGCCTGTTGCACCGGGGGAAGCTGGAGGTGGATGATGCCCAGACAGCTGGATGGTTTTCTGCTTTTTCGGCTTCAGTCTTCTCCGGAAAGGTCAGATGCAAGGGGGATCGTAATGCAGTTAGTGCTGGAAAAATAGAGACAGAGCAGGTCGGAGTGGTTTAATAAGGTAGAGGTTATTAAATCAGCCGGGTGGGATGAACTTGTCCTCCGAGCAGAGCGGTCTGAGCGATGGGCAGCTCCCGTAGGAAGGAGAGCTGGGCTCTCAGCCGGCCAGGAATAGGCAACGTGGGGAGATTCTGGGAATGCCCAAAACGCCACTGAAGCACGAAACCATGGTGGCTTGCACGCTCCCAGAAGACACTCAGTGGTCTGCAGCCAAGGCTGCTGTCGTGCTCCTACAGTTTCTGGCGCAGCCCTGTGTCCCCTGCAAACTGGGGACAGGCAGGCTCGGTGGGGTCCCAGTTCATCAGCACTTTGTGGCGAGACAGGATGGTGACCCATGAGGAGAGGTTAAAAGAATACAGGTTGTTTACCCCAGAGAAAGAAAGACAGACAATAACACCTTCAGGTAGATAAAAAGAGGGTTTATCTGAAGAGAGAGGGATGGAGGAAGTGTTTTGTTCCCCGTTTCCACAATGGACAGGCAAAAAGCAACAGGCAAATCGCTTGGAGAAAGGTTCTGGGTAAGTCTTCGGGGAGGCCGGTTAGGTGCGAGGGACTGAAATACTGCAGAGGAAGGGGAATCACCATCGTCAGAGGTTTTTAAAGCTGAGCCACAAAACGTATGTCCCGGATGGTTTATGTGCCTGCTCTGTGCTGGTGGGAATGGTCTATGTGCCTGCTCTGTGCTGGTGGGAATGGTCTACGTGCCTGCTCTGTGCTGGTGGGGCTCTCCCACCTTCTCTCACCAGTAAAAGCTTTTGGTAGCTCATTGCTTAAACTGGAGGATGCTGGAGTTGCTGACCCAAAGAGCTTCATTCCCTCCAGAGACGGGCTTGAAATCAGTGCTACACACAGAAGTGGTCCACTCCCCGCCTGCAAGTAAACCTCTGTGCTCCACTGGATGCTGAATCCAGCACTGAGGATGCCCCAATCCCACCACGCGCTGGAAGGATGGCCGTCCACTCCTGTCCTTGCAGCTAAGACCTCAGGATGGAGAGCACGTCGCTGCTAGACCATCCCATGGTCCGATAGAAATGCCAGCAACACAGCCCGGGTAGGAGCGGAGAGGTGGCAAATGCTGGAGGACCCAGACCCTTCATCCCTGCTGCCAGGAAGCTGGCCTGGGATAGCTCCTCAGGTGTGGTAGGATGATACCAATGGGATCAGCAATGACTGGAGAAAGGTGGTCACATCTTGGACCTCCTGCTCCCTTGGGAAAGAAGAGGCCCCGAGGAGGTTGTGGTGTGTGTTTCGCAGCTCTCGTGCAGCAGCCACAGCGCGGGCGCTCGGTGCGAGGAGTCAAACCCAGTCACTAGGGCAAGAAACTGCAGGAACCAGCTGGGGCTTGGAAAAGAATAAGAATAATTAAAAAAAAACAGCCAGAAAGTGACCCGCCACATTGAGAGCTGACTGTACGCGACGGTTGTTTAAACATGGCAGGGTATCAGAGTGCTGGAGGAGCTGGATGTGCGTACGAGGGGAAGGTAGTCGGAGGTGGGTGCCAGTATTTTCTGGCAGCGTTGGGTTGGAAATATCCTTCAGCTCCTTAGATAGCAAGCCGGAGATTAGGATGTGAAGGAATGCACTGCGGGCTGCTGCCGCGCACAGCTGTGGGAGGAGAAGCCAAGCCCCACGGCAGCATGATAGGAAACTGCCTGGAGGCACACGGGGAGGAGGAGAAAATCAGGTCAGTGCTCTGAAATGGCTTAACAGGCCATCGGGAAGCTCTTGGGAAGGAGAGCGGTACAAGGGGAGATGCAATGGGTAAGAGGATGTCTCCATGGCACAGGGATCATGGAATCATAGACTCACAGAAGGGTTTGGGTGGGAAGGGACATTTAAAGGCCATCAAATCCAACCCCCTGCCATGGGCAGGGACATCTTCAACCAACCCAGGTTGCTCAGAGCCCCATTCAGCCTGGCCTGGGATGTTCCCAGGGATGGGGCATCTCCCACCTCTCTGGGCAACCTGGGCCAGGGACTCACCCCCCTCAGCATAAAGCATTTCTTCCTCACATCTAGTATAAATCTTCCCTCTTTTCGTTTAAAACCGTTACCCCTTGTCCTACCAAGATGGGGTGGTGGTTATTGCCCGTGATGGACGTCACGGTCGCAGCTGGGACGGCTGCTCTGCGGAGGGCACAAACACAGCGAGAGCCTCGGGGAGCACGAACCGAACTGACGAGCAGGAGGGAGGTTTAGTGCCGCCTTCTAGGGGATGGATGGGGGCACTGGGCAGGTTGGGGATCCCAACCCGGGCCCCCACCACACTCCCATCTTGGCCTGTCAAGCGATGAACAGGTCCAGGACATGCCGCAGCCCCAGGGTTTGCCACGACCCCCGCTATGCAGAGGTGCTGCGTTCCCCTGCTGAGCCGGTGCGGGAGAGCACAGGACAGCATTTATTGCCTCATTTGGCTCCCCAAAACTCTCTGCTTTTGGGAAACCCCATCTCCATCTCACAGCCCAAATCCTTAGACATCTGCCCGGCCCTGCCCAGACCCTTGGGGGTCCACGGCACCCTGCATCCAGCACCGTCCCCCACGCTGGTGGCCGCGCAGACAGGGAAGGACAAGTCCCCAAGGCTCCTCCTTGGCAGGGAAGCAGAGGGAGGGGAGGTGACACAGGAAAATATCTCAGCTCCGTGTTTGAAGGCACAGCTGGGAAAAAGATATTCCCAAGACCTCACTCGTTTTCCCAACTACACGGAAACATGGCGATGGAGAGGAGGAGAGACCTATTTTGGCCGCCTGATGTGCTTTTCCTCCCCAGGGGGCTTTAACTAAGGTCCTGAGAAGCCACTGCTGTTTATACTGAGCTTGCAGCCTCCAGCTCCCTATTTTACTCAGTTTTAAATAACACGAACATTGGGCTCCAGCCATTCCTTTGGGAAATTTCTTTTTTTTTGAAGGCAGAATCCAGGAGATTATGCTGCCAGAGTACTTTTTCCAAGCATCAAGTCCCCCGGTCCCTCTCTGCCGTGCTGTGGTGTGGCGTGCCCAGGCTTTGCTTACATCTCTCCGGTGTGTTTTGGGCACTGGAAATGCTGCCAGCTGAGCAAGGATGGGTTATTCCAACATTTGTTCCTTGCAAGGAAGCACCTCTGCCTCCCCCTCCATCTCCCGAGTGATGACACCGGACGATGACAGCGCCAGGCCAGGAAAAAACAGCGATAGTAGCACTGGAAAGAATATGGAAAAAAAAAACAAAAAACAACAAACCACAGCAAAACTCTCAAAGTTCTATCAAATCACATGGAAATTAGGCACCATCTTGGAGGAGTCACTCCTGGATCTCAAAGGAGAGGTTACCAAGGCCACACGGATAACTGGGACGTGGAGGGTTGGTTATAGATGATGTGTCCTTCCTGGAAGGGACCCAGCATGAAGATGGGACCTGCTGTCTCATGAGAGCCGGAGTCCTGGGAGCAGGGCTGGCATCTCAGCTGGCTTTGGCGTGTGACACCACAATTGTCTGTACCCAAATGGCTTTTCATCACGGCGAGTCACGTCAATGTGACATCCCAAGTGGCACAGGGAAGAGCAGCTCAAGGCTTTGAGGAGGGACAGGGAGGATGTGACTCCCAATTTCTTTTCCCTGGGAGAGGTGCCGGGATCAGGCAGGGCCACCCTGCGGGGATGACTCACCGTTGCGTTTCTTCTGCCACCCACCCATCACCCAGGGACACGCTGCTGGAGAGTCGCTCAACTGGAATAACTTTGCAGCATCACGCTAGGAAAACTCCCGGCGCGGACAAGCCTGGAGTTAACTTTCCAGGCAAAGCTGGAGGAAATGGGAAGTGCTACAAGAGAGGGAGCAGGGGCTGGCACGTCTCAGCTCTCCTGCATCCCAGAAGATCAAAGAGACAGGGATTGTCCTGGGAGGCAGAGCAGCTTAGGGGAAAAAAGGATGCTGCTTTGCTTCTCAGCTGCTCCAGAGATCAGGGGTAACATTTCCAGCAGGGCAAGGCACGCTACACGGTCGTGTCCCAGCTAATACAAGGAACACATGGGCTCGTTTCCAAGCATTCTGGCTTTGGGCCAGTCACTTAACTCTCGGCATCTCGGTTCCTCTAGCTGGAAAAGAGGCAAGCTGTTCTTCCTGGCCTCCCTGGCGTCTCCTGGGATGTTCGGACCTGGGGAGGCGGGGGTGGGGTGTACACCTACAGCCCCACCACAGCAAGCTGTCGGTCGTAGGGCGCGATGGACACTGGTTTTCAGACACCCAGCCCCGTGCTCACCGGTGCGAGCCTGTTTTCTGCAAGGTCAGGTCCAGGAAAGGCCATTTGAGTGACTGATGGTCTGCTTTTTTGGAGGGAGGTGTTTCCTTCTGTTGGCCGGGTGCTGGAAACTACCCACGGCTAAGGACAGGATGCTGGGAGCACTGGGTTGACAAACGCCCCGTGCTCCTAACTCACCCTCTCCGAGGAAATTTGGCATCAGCGGTGAAGGTCACTGCACCCCAGAGCTCTGGGGGAGGCCCGAACACGATGCTCGGAAGAAGTCAGAGGGGACGTGTCTGCCTGCCTGTCCCTCTAAGCTATTTTGCAGCCAGCGTCTCCCTTCCTCAACTCACAGCGATCCCAAAAGCCTCGTGTTGCGAACAGATCAAACACCAAGTTCTCGAGATCCCTTTGAGATCCCCTTGGGTTTTTCCTAGACACCGGTGGGCATCGCAGCAGGACTTCCCGGCCTCTGGAAAAACATTTCTGGGCAGAAAAGCTGCCAAACGTAAATATACAAACGTACAAATATACAAAATACCCAAGAACCGGGTCAGCATTTGCTGCTCCCCCTGCTCTCCCGGACGCCTGTCCTCTCCTCCCAGGAGCTGGGATGTCGTAGAGCTCGCGGAGCCGATTCGCCAAGTGAACCGCAAACTAGAAAACCTTATGTCAGGAAGAAGTCACAAGGCACCCTAACCAGAAACATATTTGGGGAGTGAGTCAGTGGAGGGGGGGGAAGCAAAAAAGAAAGTTGCACCCTTTTACTTGATGAAAAAAGCATATGGCAACAGCCAATATTGTGAACAACATTCCCCGCTCCGGCAACCCAGCCAGAAAGAAAACTCATGACTCAACCGTTGCATTTCATCCAAATCTAAAGAAAAAAATCTCGTTCAGGAGGGGGTATCTTCAGGGAGAGTCAGCAAGAACTGATTGAGCCGGTTAATTAACTAAATTGTTTGGAGAGGGGTAAAATTATTGCGCAGAAGCTTTTAGGCTCATTTTAAATGATTCTGAGATTCTATAAAGCCCGGATTTAAACACGGCGTAGGCGGCGGGGAAACAAGTGCGCTCTGCAGACACACATAACGCAGAGAACATGCGCATCCGTGCTCACGCTTCCTCCAGATACCACGGAATAAACTCGGGAGGACCTTAACGCTCCCAGAGAAACAGCTTGCATCCAGAGCTCCCGCTTCCCCCAGAAGGCTGTGAATGTGTCACCATCAATCATAAACCCAAGGAGGCCAAGAATGCCATCGCGATTATGAAATATAACTGGAAATTGGCAAAACGTTTACTGCAAAAAGCCCCTGCGGCTGTGATTTCCTTCGGGTAGCTGGACTAAAAGAACGGGGCGCCCTGCGGAACGCGGGACCAAGGCGATCTGCAGATGTTTTCAGGCAACCTGGCTTTGCTAAGGCTTCTCGGGATCACAGTTGGCTGCAGAGAGGGACAGTGGGAAGCAGCCAGTCCTCGGCAGGCGTTGTGACAGTTCCCGAGCCTTTGTGGTTGCGGATGTCAAAGCTGTAACGCTCGGCCAGCCCAGCGGCTTGGGAAAGAGAGCGAATAATCCCTAGAAAGCCGCCGGGCGATGCTGGGTGGGAAGCGATCGCCTGCAGGAGGTCAGACAACGCGCATGGGTCCCCTCTGGCTTGAGCCACCCGTCAGTGTCCGGGGTTGGGTGGCTCTGGGCAGGGAAAGGGAAGGCTGGTGTTGCCCTAATGTGAAGCTCAGGTGCTCCTTAGAAGCTGCCCACCGAAAACGGGATAGAGGTGGAGCACCAGATGACCCCCCAGGCTCAGGAAAGGGGTTCCAGGTCCCCTGGGGACATGCCGTGGGCTCCCTGCTCCACTTCTGGGAGATGCCACCTGAGCGGTGGCTGCCTTGCAGGATCGTCCCCAGCCTGAGTGTGGTCACAGGGGCAAACACCACCAGCAGAAGCCTTGCCACGGGGATGTTTTGGGTTCAGGTGTGAAGGGATCACCCATCCCTACAAGAATAAGAGGGTGCTGGGGGCAGGCTCAGGACCGAGCCCCTCAGGAGCTCGTCGGGCCGTAGCTCTCCTCCCGCTCGCTGCCCTCCACCACGGCCCCCTGTCTCCTGCTGGCAGCACCAAGCTCCAACATGTGCCGAACACGTGCTGGCCGACAGGCATCGGGCTGTTCCACAGCCCTGCCAAGCTGCGCCTTGATTTAATCAGCGCTTCTCCTGCCTGATTTTTTATCCCCCCCCTTCCTCCTCCCCCCCCAAAGGCAGATGGGGTCTCGCCAACACAAAGGAGATGGCAGGTTTCTTTTGTGACAGCGGAGCACGCGTCCTTGGAAGGGACATTTCTACCCTCTTCCCTTTTCTGCAACCGCCGCAGAGCGGCCTCCCCTCCCTCCCTCCCTCCCCTGCTGGTTTTTAATACTCTGGTTTACATGAAAATTTAAAAAAACCCCAACCCACTCCACACTCAATTGCATGCAAGGGGCAGTCTGGGAAGCATAAAGGAGAAAACCTGGGGCTGTCCCATCCAAACATTGTGCTTTGTAAACACAGAATATATAAAAGCACACACGGCTGAGCGCTGGGGCCGCATCTGAGATTTAAAGATCCCTTTTCCAGCAGCACCTCACCTTATACACAGCACGGAGGTGAACCCAAGGACCCGTCGCGGTCCAGCAGCATTAAAATTAGTTGGGGAAATCACTGGTGGCGTCGCTGGGACACGCTCCCGCGAGAGACCGGCTGGCAGAGGAGCGGTGGTTATTTTGGAAGCCGGCTGCTCTCCTTCGCAAATAGGTCTCACCCTCTCCTTACTGAAAGCACACCTAGCAATGCCGAAAGTGAGTTATTTTTAAACTTCAGTATCGGCTGCTTAGAAGTGATTATGAACGTGAACATAATTTCTGGCAAATCCTGTAGTGTTAAACACAGTTATCAGAGCAGGATATTGGCATTTTTAGATGGAGAACATGCACGCTCCTCATCTGGCCCTTCAGCACGACAGAATGGGAGCGGGGTGGAAAGGTTTTGGAGAGATTTTTGCCGTTTTTTGTTTCCACGTCGACTCGCAGCCACCCCGGGGGGTGTCGGGGGAACCCACGGCCCTGGCCAGCCCCACTCCCAGCACCCACCCCACAGGGCTTGTGGCAGCCCCACGGCAAACGGTGGCCAGGGGGGAGCCCGCTCCCTCTCTGCAGGCTGGATTTTGCAGCACCAACCAACCCAGCACCCAAGTTTCAGCAGTATCACAACCCCGAGCCCACAGCCATTGACACCAGCCCACCTCCCCCATCATTCCCGACTGCCTTTTCCACTGCTGAGGGTTAACAGAGATTATCCCTGTCCCCAGCCCGCTGTGTCCTTACCCTGCGACACCCGACTATTTATCCAAAAGCCCCAGTGCACGCAGGGACTCAGTTCTGAAAACACAAGCTGTGAAAACACACCAAGGACGCTGTGGTCCGTCAGCCTTTTTCCGGTGGTAGCACAAACGCGTTTCCAGTTTTGGGTAGGTGTGAGAGAGAGCAGTAGACGGCAAGATAGCACAAATTCGAGCCCCGCAGAGCTGCTCTCCTTTTTCCCTTCCCGTGGCTTCAGTTTCCAGCTGGCCTGGCCTTTGCAGGCAGAAGGACGTGAACAACAATGCACAAAAACCAGAATTCAACCACAGGGCGATTTCTCCGTTCCAGAGAATCAAGGTTTTCAGTGCTGGCCGACTGGCAACCTAAATGCCTTCTATTCCTCCCCCCCCATAATGCACATCATACATATTCACCTAAGAAAAGGTAGGAAGAGCAACAAGCACTAAAGGCACTCGGAATATGATCCCAAACTTGCCCAAGTCAAGGGAAGACCTTTGTTTCAGTGGAACTGGGCACCTGGCTGTTAGAAAAGTAATATAAACAAGACCGCATTAGTAGCTTGAGGTGGTTTGTCACATTACCAGTTATATCCTATTAAAGAGAAAAAATATCTGGATTCATAAGACACTGGATAAGGTTAATTTCTACTTGAAACAGCTATTATGAGTTCAAAACCCAAGCTAAAGGAGCCTTCTTATAAACCAAAGACAGTAGTAAAACCCCCAAATTGAGATAACTTGAGATGCTTGAAAAATCATGTTTTAAAGTGGAAATCAAGGATCTTCTATAGCGACGAGGAGGATGGGAAAATTACAAGGCCCTTTAAGGGAGCTGCTCTTTAAGTATGGGACCCCTCTGAGAGGAGGTGCGGACTTCCAAGACAATAGCGAAAGAGCTACAAAACCAGCAAGAACAAATCGGAGGTGGTGTCCTCGGCGGTCGGGCTGCAGTCTGTCACGAAGGCTCCCACGCCCCTGCCGACCATCGGCGAGGCACCAGGGGACGGGCAGAGGAGCTGCAAGAAACGCTATTTAAGAAACAAAGAGAGCAGTTAATCCGTGGCAGATGCCCACAGAATTGTCCAACGAAAAGCCCGTCTTTGGGTTAAGTCAGCGAGGATTGCAAAACCGCAAGAGATCGCTCCGGGGACGTCTCATGTTTGCAGGGGACTCGATGGCTTTTCACTCTCCAAGGGAAAGGGCCGGCCGAGGTCTGCCAGTCCAGAGCTGCTGCAGCTGGGGAGACAGGGCATCCTGGGGGAGAAAAAGCTGATGTTGGAATTCTCTTTCTAATGGGAGCAGAGAGCACTGACCTGCGGGGTGATCTGCAACTTTGAAAGCCGGGCGTTTCTCTCCATGGATTGGGACTTCTCCTCTTATTCCTCGGAAGAGGAGCTGGTGTCAACGCACTGCGGGCAGTTTTAAGTGCTGGTGCAGCAGCATACAGAGAAACACAAAACATTGTGACATCTACAGCAAAGCCTGGGTCAAATGGGCCTTCGGGGCGGCAGGAGAAAGCCAAGGAGCAAGGAACGAGCCCAGATCCACTCCTCGCCAACACACCAAAACCCATTGACAATGACAAAAAAATGCTTCGCCAGTCCCAAGAGCGAAGCTGAACGATGGAGGACACAAACGCAGTGAAGAGAGAACCATGAAAAGCCCAACGCATCCAGCTGGGCTTTCAGGAGGGATCTCAGGATCACAATTTGGGTTTCAAGTGGCTTTCAAAGTTCCACTTTAAGACTTGAGGAGGCGCAAGGTCACGCTCAAACGCTCACCAAGCAAACTGCCATTCCAGCGGCCAGAAATCAAAGCGGAAATGAAAACGGATTGCTTCAGAAAAGGCTCCAGCGCAACGCGTAAGAGATGAGCTGTACGAAAAAATACCTGCGGGAGAGGGAAGGGAAAGCTAAACCAAGAGAAAGTTTGCTTTTGCGGAAAATGGTTATTAAACGCAGATCAAACATGGAACGCGAGAAAAACCTGAGGCCGAAGTCCACTGGATAAAGCAGAAAATGGGCTTGTCACACGGGTGACATTTTAAAGATTTTAAAGCTTTTTGCACAATCAGCCAAGACAATTGGCAAGGACTATGGGGAAACAATGAAAAGCGGTTGCGACAGGCACGGATGGAGAGCACTCAGCATGGTAACACTTGGAAAATGGAATGATCCGGATGATCTTTAAGGTCCCTTCCAACCTAAACCATTCTATGAGTCTCTAGGAGGCCGTCTATCGATGGGTCTCGGTGTGTAAGAGCTTACTGAACCCCCGGCGGTCACTGGAGATGCCTGGTGGAGAACACCATGGGGTCAACCCCCCGCACTCCCACCGCAGCAGGAAAATGATGCGCGGGGACAGAAACCTAATCTGCGAGCTACTAACGGAGAAACGGGAAACGACGCATTGCAAATAAACTTGCTGGGCAGAGGGCAAATATACCTCATACAAATATACACTAACTTATCTAACTGCAAACAGTTGACACAGTGATTCATGAACTCAACTTGGGGAAAAAAAATAATCAATCCCCAACGATTTGGCTGCGGGCAGAGTCGGGAAACGAGCAGCAGGACATGAGAAAGCCATGGAGGAGGAAGAGGTGGCAGCCAGGCATAATATATACAGGAGAATGTGAAACATTCAGTTCAGCCCAATACTGCTAATTAGCGAAAGAGATAAAATAATGGAAGCCGGGCAGCTACATTACCATGGTAAAATAAAGCAAAGGGCATCCAACTCCAGAAACACGGGCAATAAAAGGGGAAGGGAGGTTGCGGTAAAACCATGACAGAGTAATTAGGAGCAAAGGGTTGGAATTCAGCAAAAAAGGGGGGGGGAATAATTAAAGCTGATTATCTGCAAAAACAACCTTGTAGCAAAAAAAACTGTATGCATCAAATTCGGATAAAGTACTCAAGGTCAAGTTTCAGAGAAGGGCTCAGTATCAGTCAGAAGGCCGACAACAGCGCAGTACGTTTCCCTTATCTTGGTTTCTCAAGAAAAACCACCAGTCAACACAGCTTGTAAAGCTAAACATCATTCTTGCAGAAGAAAACAAGTCAGTAATTGGAAGCCAGGACATTCCAGCTCTATATTATGCCACGAACCATCTGACCAGAAAGTTTTAAGCGTGAAATTTAGTCTCTAGCATGCAGAGACGTGACCCTACTTGAATCTTTGTTCCACTGCAGACCAGAAATGGGGCAAACCTTTCCCCAGCAACTTCAAAATTCAAGTAGCAAACACTATTTCAACATTGCAGGAGGATAAGAGATCTGTTTTTTTTTTTTTTTTGAGGATTAAAAAGATGAAAGCCTGCCCACAGCGTGCTTAAGATCTTTGTATACACTTTAGAATAAATCTCCATTTATTCTTTCCAGGTATGTTTTAGCTTGGTAATTAAGCTTGGAGATTACTAGATGCTCCACAAAGTTACAAATTAGAACAGAATCATACAAACGGACATCCACTAACTCAGGAAAAATGCAAAGCGATGAACAGGTATTGGTCCTTATTGATTTTTCTTCCTACCAGGAACGTGGTTTACTTCTCAGCTCCGGCTTCTCCCTGATTTACCAAGGGGTACGGACATAAAAGCAGGATCTCACCCCTTATATGGAGAGCAGTCAGCAAGTACCAGCATGTTCTGATGCGAGGGGAACAGCTATTCCATAAATCTGAAACACGTTCTGGACAACGGCAGAGTTTACACAGACCACAAGAATTACAGGAATTAACCCCCTTTTGTTTACAGCGTTTAAAAGGAGATCTAGTGTGCACCCAGTAGCGTAAGGGGATACGGCAGCAGGGACAGCTCTAAGTCAAACACAACCCATGCACATTTGGAAATGGTTTGCACGTTCTAAATATAAAAGAAGATCCTCCTTTTATGTTTAAGTTCTCCTAATTAGGAAAAGCTGATTAAACAACTTATCTGGAGAGCCGGTAATATAAACGCAAGCCTGTTTTCTGGAGCAGAGGTGTCAAGCTGCCTTCTCTTAGAGGGTTGTTTTCATATTTTATGATTGTTCATCAACCGAAGTAAACACGTCAGGCCGGAGAGTCACAATTCACCGAGGACAGATGGACTTTTTTCAGAGCTCTGCACCGAAGCAAGGCCTTTTACACCCTCTGAACGTCTTTGCTGGGGAGCGGTGCTCTGTATTTATAGTAGTGCTGTTCCTGTCGCGTTCTCCCCTTCCCATTCCCCTCCTCCCTTCCCTTTTTCTTTGTATTGTTTTTGTCCCGTCCTTCATAATTATTCCTAAATCCATAACCCCAACATACAGCCTGAACTCCCAATTCCTTCCCCCTTGCACCACGCACCAGGGAAACAAGCCACAGCCCAAGCAATATTACTGGGGAGAAGAGCCACCTTTTCCCTCCTGGAATTTTGGAAAGGGCCATCTGGGTGGTTTCCATGTCCCCAAGCCACCATCTGAGGCTGTCTCTGAGCCCTCTGGTGCCGGTTGACGTTGCCACATCTGGTTACACCACGAACATCGCTATTCACCGACACCACAGCCTGATTATGATTTTTTTTTTTAACAAAAATCTAGTTTCTGCAGCTTCTACACAGGCCACACAGATCATAAATACCTCACCCAGAGGCCACATATCTGGCACTTCTGCTCCAGAGCCTCCCACGCCGTTTTGAAAAATCTCAGCAATGACCGTTTGGCGTTTCGTTTGGAGATTATTCCCTTTCATCACAACGCTTCTCTCTTCACTTCTCCTGAATTAGTTTCAGATACAAACCTGATCCAAACTCTGCTGTTCTCAGGCCTCACCATGGTTTTTTTACGCTGTTCTCTTTCCTCTTGAGAGGATCCTTGCACATAAATATACATATATTTTTTACACAAATGCACACACACACATAGATACATTTAATAACGGTAAGGAAAAGATAGCTGGATCCTCAGCAAACCAAGTCTTACGTGAGGTCAAAACCTCCTCCTGCCCAAGAGACACGTGGGACCTAAAAAGCAAAGGCCGTCACTTACCTTTGAGAAGAATGTGACTGATGTCATTTGTGTGAAACCACAAATATTTATTTTTAATGAAAAAATACTTAAAGTGTGCCACAGTGTCCATATATTCATTTGAATAGTAGTACAAAGATATGTATTTCTGAGAAAAAGTCTTAACGCTGTAGAAAATAAACGTGGTTCTTAAATTATGTCAAAAGAAACCAGTAAAAAAGTAATGCTTTATACACTGGAGTAAAACGAAACAATTAGAGATAATAATAAATTATAATTACAGTATTTCAAATATTTGCTTCATGCTTTTTTCAGCATTAGTTTCTAAATATGTCATGTAATAATACGCCCCCCAGAAGCCGGCAGTCAGAATGGTCGTTCAGTGGTACTGTGGATAATAGGATGCGGAGCTGAAAAAAAGTCCTAGAAAAATGACACCACCGTTTGTCGTTTACTGATACATAAAACATCAGAACATGGCAGTTTTAGGTTTGTATCTAACATATATTTTTTGTTAATGGAAATTAATTTAGTTTTTTTTTTTTAAAATCAACTAATCTTTTATACTTTAATGAACTAAACAGCAATTATGGCCATTAACAAGTATGTCACCCAAGCACACTGCACAACCGTGCTTACGGGATGCTACACGTCAGATTGGCTTTTACACAGTCAAAGTTAACAAGAATTTGGAATCATTTCAGGACTAATTAAGCACTGCAAAATATTTAAAACTATAAAGTGCTTTGAAATACAAATCATTTTTGCTCTTTAGAAATAGGAAAAAATCCAAACATGCACTTAAACCTGAAACCTCCATGCCACATATACTGCAGTTCAGCAGTAAAACATCAGTTTTGTGCCATTTCTTTTAAAATTTCCTTTCCCATCCCGCCCCAACCCCAGTCAAAAATTCAAATAGCGTCTAAATTGGATTTGTCGGTATCTTCTTGGTCGTGTTTGTACATGAAGGTTAGGAGGAAAAGAGCGATATCCAGAGATGACCAATAGGCAGTGTGGGATGTGACTGCGGACCAGTATCTGCTCTCCACGAGACCTTCCCTGAGCTCGAAATCAATCCTGTGCTCCAGTTCCACTAGAAATTGAACAAGAAACAAAACCGTTAGAATTGTATGTCAGCAGAAGAAAAGACACCAGCACGTTTGGCCATCAGTTTTGCGTTCCGATTTTATTTACTGTATATAAAATGCACATAGTATCTCTGTGTTTACATGGAACAGCAAACTCACCTAAGTCAATTGTGATTTTTAATAATATGTACATACATTTTTACGCACATGCACTTAGCACATACATGACCTAAGAGTGGTACTTACTCCACAGGAAAAAAACCCCAACCCTAAACTTAAAGCTAAGAAAGAGCCAGCAGTTTTTAAACAGCTGTTTTCCTTATAGTCACTATATAAATACATCTATTTATGCCCCTTATGATAATTCTGCAGAAGCATCCAGAAAATATTGAGGCCCCACTAAGAAACACCAACTTTCAGAAGGTGGATGCTCAAAACTTGACGAAATAAATGGACTTCTGGCATCTTTAGCGGCTCTACAAGGAGGCTACACCCAATATCCCAAGCCCTTTCTGAAAACCATCCGTCCCTACACAGCACTAGCCCTTTTAATTTCCAGATTATTCCAAATACATTTCAGCAGCTATCCTTTCATTTCAATGGCGGGTTTGATTAATACCACATTCAAAGCAATTTTCACTGCGTGTTTAACGGGCCCGATGGCTAACCTATTGTTAAGGCACTTCAGCGGTTACAGCATCTCTACAAGGAGCAATAGAATAAAAAGGACAAAACTAAAAGCCTGCTTTGCTACAAAAGCCAAAACCCCATATTGAGTAAAAAATGCAGCCATTTATCAAAGCCAGTTTCAAGGAATTTTAATTCTTGGCTCAAAGAGGGGATGAAGGGAGCATCGCACAAGCGCTGCCTTGGCAGTCGTGGCTTTCCCCAGGAGCAAACCAAGGAGAGGGAGTCCGAGCCTGCTGATACCAGGAGATGACCGCAGCCATTTCCACCAAGACACACTTATTCCAAAACCCCAGTCTCCCCGCAGGAAGGGACACCCTGGATGACTCCACGAGAGGCCGTTACAGAAGCTTGGGCAGCAGCCAAACCCCACCACAAGCCCAGCGAATACCGCGGCCGTGGATTGCATCATTCCTGCACACAGGCTGAGAGAGCTGGGGGGGGTCAGCCTGGAGAAGAGAAGGCTCTGGGGAGACCTTCCAGCCCCTTCCAGTCCTTCAAGGGGCTCCAGGAAAGCTGGGGAGGGACTCTGGAGCAGGGAGGGGAGCCGTGGGACGAGGGGGAAGGGTTTTAAACTGAAAGAGGGGAGATTTAGATGAGATATTAGAGATTAATTCCTGGCTGTGAGGGGGGTGAGCCCCTGGCCCAGGTTGCCCAGAGAAGCTGTGGCTGCCCCATCCCTGGAGGGGTTCAAGGCCAGGCTGGACGGGGCTTGGAGCAGCCTGGGCTGGTGGGAGGTGTCCCTGCCCAGGGCAGGGGGTGGAAAGAAATGACCTTTAAGGTCCCTTCCAACCCAAACCATTCCACGATTCCACGATTCTACGATTCAGCTCACAGCCCCGCTGGCTGCTGCTCCACAGCTTCCCTCTGTGGAGCAGGGACGGGCTTTCAGCAGAGGGGGATGCAGGAACCATGTGGAAGGCCCTTGATGTGCCAGCATCCCCCAGAAAGGACCTTAATCAGCAGCTCCACGTTATTCACTATCATGCCACTCTGTTTTCCTCAAGTTTAAAACAAAGTCTCTGTCCTCACACACTGACTCAGACAGGTTATCTGTCGAAATTAGCAGTGATGAACGGATGGCAACGTATCATGTGAATGCTATCACAAGATACAACAGACTTGTGACTCCTTAGATTGCAAAAAAACCCAAACAACCAAAACCACCCTGGTTTGCAACAGTGTCAATGACTTTAGAAATAAAGTCAAGTACGAATTTCTGTAAAGGAAGTACTTATACTTTTCCAAAAAACCAGCTGCTAAAATTGCACTCTTTTCTGGGCAGTTCAGATCAGGACAAGGGCAGCTTCTGTTTCCAGTCATACGTGCTTTCAAATCCGGATCGCTTCAGGATTGCAGATGTGTGGTGAAATTTAAATAAATCTATTTTACGATAACTGGTGAGCGGGATTCTCTACATCATTTATATTGCTTTTCCTAGTGGGAGTCTAGGAACTACTAACAGGCGATAGGACAAGAGGGAATGGCCTCAAGTTGTGCCAGGGGAGGTGTAGGATGGATATTAGGAAAAATTTCTTCACCAGAAGGGTTGTTCAACACTGGACCAGGCTGCCCAGGGCAGTGGTGGTGTCACCATCCCTGGAGGTATCCAAAAGCCGGGCAGACGTGGTGCGGAGGGATGTGGGTTAGTGCTGGGTTTGGCAGTGTTAGGCCAACGGCTGAACTTGATGATCTGAAAGGTCCCTTGCAACCTCTAACGATTCTATGATTCCTTTCTACGAACTACTGATATGCAAATCTCATTAGCCAAAACTCATAAATGCATATATATGTGTCAGCGGTGTACAAGTATTCCCAAACCCATACACAGACAAACCTCCTTTAAAAGAAAAAGGGATAAAAGGGAGAACGATGAATCAGTCCTTGGACACTCTTAATAGATTCAAAAAGCGGATTCAATTTTTACCACTTTAGAGCAAACCAACACAATTAACTAACATATGTTAATTAACATCCCAGAACATACAGCCACAGCCCACCAAAGGTGGTCTTCCCACGGAGTTTGTACGGTGGACTCGTCACTGACCTATGGGTTCCAGAAAGCCCGAGCTGCTGCGGGGGAGCGGCGGCGTCCCAACGGTTGTGGCCTTTTTGTCGTCCCCCTCGGCTCCGTCTTTTCCCGGCTCGAGCGTCTGCGGGGTGGTCGTACTGGATCGACCAAACCTATAAAAAAGCATCCCGCCGAGGCCCTTCCCGATACTTGCAGCTCCTGCGTTCAGCACGGAAGGAAAAACAAACAAATAAACAAGCACAAGGGCAGCTAAATCACACCGCAAATTAAAGTCACGGCAGCACCCATCAATTAGGGTTGAGCGGCAGGCAAAGGAAAACACTGTTCATGCTTTCCTAGGGTGGGAACGGCTTATCTGACTTCAGTGTACACTGTTTATCGTGAGACTAATCTAGCGTACAAGCAAAAGCTATAATTTGGAAACTGTAGTTAGGGGAGGGAAAAAATACATGAGAACATTTCTGCAGCAAGAAACCCCCCGGTACTTTTAAGGACGTGGTGTAATTCCCCTTGCATAAAAAGTCTAAGACAAAAACACTTTACAACATTGTTAGTACCTTCTGCACTTAAGAATCTCATCATGATTTTTAAGACACTTCTCCCCTTAAGGGTCCTTATGTTGGCATCACCCTTACAGGCATTTAGAAATGCTCTATCATCCTTTAAAATGACTATTTTGATTGCTCAGGAAGAGGAGTATAAAAGTTAAGAACAGATCTGGAATGTTTTCTCCCGACTTTGCTGCCACCTTATGGACAAGATACTAAAGTTACTATAGTAACACAGTAAAAAGCAACTCTGCTTTGAAATACTGCCTATTTCCACTGAAGGGCAAAACTGCTTTTATATACTTTACTTATTTGATTGGGAAGACTCCTGGCACTAGGTCACATTAGCCTTCTTCCAAATCCCACATAGGGAGCTAAAGAAAAGCCTTGAGTCAACAAAAACTGCAAGTGCACGCTCAAATATAAGCTCCAGTGAAAGTGAATTTAAGCTCACTTAAACCAGGGCTTATTTTGAATCAGAAAGCCAGAAGGGGACAGACTTCATATTAAACCAGCCTGAATTTCCTATTGGAGAACCATGACTGAAGTGGAACTGTAATAGCTTACGTAGAGTGATTTTTCTCCTATTTGGCAATACCAGAAAATGCAGTCACAAAACCAGGTTTAAATAACATTTTTTTTCCCCCCACGAAGTACAGTGGAAACTATTAAATCACCAGGATGTTACTTCAATAAGGCAGACGACAATAAGGCAGCAATAGCATAAACTCCCCGACCCACATCCTCTCCCCTCAAGCCTGGACCCCTGTGTACGTAAACAGTCTTTTCTTCAAAGTAAATGTTATTTGGGATTAAAATAAGCCGTAAATCTATGCAGAACACACTAAACCAGACAGGAACAGCTTGCTTATGGCTGCACCTCAAACAGTGGCGCTCTATGAGAAGGTCCTACGTTAAAAAAATAATGAAAAAAAAAGAGGACATGAAGAACAATTACCTAATATACTCGCTTTGCCGATGTTTGTTATAGACTCCCCGTAGTGGCGTCGAACCATGACTGGTGAAGTAGTTGGGCTCGGTACAGTTGAAACACTTTCGCCATCAGTAACTGAGGTAGTTTCTTTTGTTGGGTTGAGAAAACTTGGCTTCATATGCTCATAAGGTAGAGGGTTTGCAGTGTTGTACCAGTGGATCTGGACAGGCGAAATGTTGCTATAGTGCTTCAGAATTAACGGTTCTAACCTATAGGCCTGCAAGGGTGAATCAGAAAAGAAAATCCCGAGTGTCACAACTGAAAAAAATCACATTCCTGTCCCATATAGTCCTCTCCAACCCCAACTCCAAAATATCCATAATGAGTGAAGCCTAGAAAGCGACAGAATGGCAGCGTTATGAGCCGTTTCATTTTTATTTTCACAGCCTAGAAGATATATTAGCCGCCTAGCTGCTCATGCACTCACATTTGCACATGTTGTTACGAATACACAAGTTATTCTTAACAGATGTTTGCTGTTATGCATTGACAGAGCAAATTTTATATATAAACTGATTCTGCACAACACAGCAGAGAAGGAGGAACTATGTAAACACTTTGATGACTCTTCATCGATCCCTGTGCTCACCATGAATCGGCATGCTTATTAAAAAAAAAAATCATTTTCTATCAATTATTTTCCTTTGTTTACTTAGATATAGAAAATCATTCTGCACTTTATGTTAAGACTAAGTCAAGTCACCATTTGCAGAGTCTATGTATCCAATCGTCCTGGATGTCCCAGGAATATTCTGGTTTTGGAATAGCCAAAGCTGAGCAAGATCTTGAGATACCCCCGAATTATTATTCAACAATAAGTACGAAATCCCAAATCAAGCTTGCATCAAAGAAGTTACCAAGGTGATACAGGTCCAAGGCCCTTTGATAAGCACAAACAGCAGCTGGCGATGGAAGGGCAGGGCACAGCTATGCCAAGACAGCCCTCCCAAGCACTCCCCCACCCTCTAACTATCTGTCACTCGGGACCCTTTGGGAAAAAAATACCGTTTTTCTACAGTATCTTGTAAATCGCTTGTGAAGCCTTTTTTTAACAGCAGTAGTATCTTTGGACAGGTGATGTTTAACGGAAGTCAGTAAGTTAGACACAAGTTGGAACTTGACCGAGAAGGATTATTTCTTCTATGTTCGCAAAAAAATAAAAATAAAAGCAGACTAATCTCAAATCTTATTAATATGAAAAGAGAAGCAAAGAATATGGTATTTAAGGCAATTATTTGTAGGAACTGTTATTCTACAATTACAAAACCCAAGACACTGTACGATAATCATTAACAAACAGTCCTTTGCTGGAACATATTTGCGTTGATTCGCGCCCTTTGAAGATCCCACGTTATCACACTTAACGCTTAAAAATAAACCAGGTAAAAGCTTGCAACTGCAATTAAAACTCACCACTGGATCTGTTGGATGAAAAATATTTAGTAAGCGGTTACAAATTGTTCTGGGCAGAATATGGTCTTGACTACCGCTGTTTCCTGGACGGATGCCACGCAACGCCAAAAACACTGCTAACGGAGAGCCCATACAGAAGAAATTCTCAACCTAAGGAGAGATTTCATTCACGTTAATAAGGATGGAAATAATGCTTTCTAACATGGCTGAATTTGATTTCTCTCTTTCAACTGATTTCTCATTTTCAACTGAGACTGGTACAGTATTAGTAAGTCAAAACAGGACAGACTACTATAATATACATTCAATAACACAAAGGTTAAGTTTCCCATTTCCCTTTGCTGTGAGAGTGCTGCTACATAGTTGGAAAACTGAAAAACAAGTTGGATATTTGAACTGAAAGAGGTCTACCAACACTGGAAAGGCTGGAGCAAGAAGAATTTGAAAGCCACTATGGAAACGCAATGAGTTTCACAAGACTGAAGTCCAGTTTCTCATGAAACTTCCCAAAGCTTACAACACCTCCTCAGTCTTACCCTAACCGAGTACTCCACGATTTGTTTTTCTGCACACATCCACCAAGGAAGCAGAAATACACGTTACACTGGAGTATTAAAGACACCGTAGAGAACACTTAGAGCAGTCACACGCACGTACAGGCTGGTGTTGCGTACAACCTCTCCAAAACACCTAGTGTTAAGCAAACAGAATGAGAATGGTGCTTGTCAAAAGTGCCACCATGTCACACGTGAGGAACCACTACCCAGGAGAAGTACAGCACACCGGGTGACTCCACGGGCTACTCCTACGTCATCCAAGGCCACTGTCACTTTGCTCTAAAAGGACTGTCTGTGACACCCAGAGGCAGCTGAGTAAACCTGAGCTGCAACTGCCAACCCATCTGGCAAAGGTCACTGAACACGCATCGGTGGTAACGCCTTTTGGTCACTACCAACCCGGACCAGGATTCAACAGCGACCTGGAGGCGAATGGCTTTGTATCCCATTACTAGTCCTCAGGTATCACCTCCTAGAAGCACCAAATGTAAAACTCTGCAGTCAAAAATATTTTTCTAAGTTCAAAGTTACTTTTTAACCTTTAGAGTATTTCCTTACACGAAAAATTCATTTTACCGTTATCAGACCTTCACTGCGACTTTCCCAACAGCAGTGCCCAGTTTGCAGAGCACTACAACTGGGCAACTCCCAGTGCTGCTTAACCAGCACGAGAAATCGCTGCATCCTTGCGAAGTGCACGCGGAGGACACTTGGATTCCCATGTGCCTTCGCTATATGTCAGCGCATGGAGCGAGGGCGTAGACATAATGGTCCGTTTCATCTATCACATTCCAGCACTGCACAAAACATTCCTCCTCCTCCGACTTGGTGCCGGGACCCCACCTCTGCTTTCCAAAAGAATGCGCAAGTCCCAACTCAATGGAAAAAAATAAAATAAAATAAATCTAGGTCTTCAGCAAAGCTATTCAGTTTCATACGCTGCGAAGCACTGCTCTGTCAGCTGCACTGTCACTCCAGTCTGCTGTGAAGCCCTTTTCCTTTCTTATAATCAAGCTTTATACAGACCTTTGCATTTTTGCAGCTGGGACAAAAAGCCTTCTCATCTTCAAATACAATAGAAACAGATATTCACAGTGCAATCCTTTAAACTGAGTAAGTAACTTTTAACCCTGTCCATCTGATATCCCTGTCTCGAGCATCTGGAGTACACAATGACAGTCTTTCTGCTTCAGAAAGAAATCAGAAAGTGACTGCCAGCTTACACTTGCTTAAAAGGTGTCTTCATGGATTCACCTCAGGCCACGACAGACTAGGCAAAAAACGTCAAAAGGTAAATAGTTTCAGTGGTTACACGTGCATGGCTTTTGTGCTATCATTTCTATCAATAAACACACAATTAACAGTGGCCACAGACAGATGCTTTCTTCTTGGAGGGCACTGTTCTTTGTTCTGTATTTTCTTACAGGCACAAGCCTTTCAACATCATCTTCCAGCTCTGGAAATGCTTACAAAGACAAAGAGCCGCTTGGTGGGTGCCTTACGGGGTGGTACCAGACCAATACCAAAGCAGTGAGCACTAAAAATCAAAAGCAAGTCTTCCGAAAATAAAGTCCTTTGCAATTGCAGCCATTAGACTCTCCGCGCTGATGGAAAGTGGCTGAAGAGAAGGCTGCCATGTCACGGAACCTACTGGGAATAGAGGACTAAAATCTGTCTAGAAAACATTTATCAATTTTGGTATTTCTCCTAGAAACAGTAGTGGGGCACTTCACGTACACTCCCATAAATTTTAACAACAGAGAAGAAAGGTTTAATAACATGACCTTTCAGGATAGCACTTTCCTCCTGGGTATGATTCATAAACAGAAGACTTAATTAATTTATTCTATTTAAAGCAGAGGCTGAGACAAACAGTCGTACATTCAACTTATTCTGAAAATACTGCAGGCTTAAGAATAAAAAAAAGGTGAATGAGCCAACATTGAGTGAGGCAGAGCAGCTCTGCTGTGCATAGGTAAGTGGGGGGGACAAAGGAATGGTTTTTAGTGGTGACGTTAAAATGTAAGACACAGAAGGCGATTACAATTTATGTTTCTGTGCTGCCTTTCAGCCTGGAGGATCCCAAACATCCTCCCAGAGCGAGGAAATAGAGACCTCTGCAGTAGCCTCCCCCAGCTCCTGCGGCCAGGAATGTTCTGCAGCCTTAGCAGACAACGGGAATAGAGATTTGCACCAGTATGGCACAGGGAATTTAACTAGGAGGTAGTGTGTTGAACTGCTACGATGGCACACTTCTGCACGCAGTTTGACGGCTCCCTCCTCTCAGATAAAGCTGCGCGTCAGCGTCCCATTAAGCTCTTGTGGTTCTCGTACATGTGGTAAATCGCTAGTATCTTATAAATAATTCATGATAGTTGTTATCAACATTGACATCACCATCAGATGATGCTACACAGAAACCACAAAGTCAAGCACAAGCTGAAGCTTCTTCCAGAAGAGTTTCTGCAGCCCTGGGGGAATGAGAAGTGCCAAGGAATCCTGAAGCACTTTGGGACAGCACATTGTCAAATCCAGGTGTAAATGAATGTCCTTTTCAGTATTAGGGAGCAACTGTGGTGTGTCCCACCCTCCTCCTCCCCGCTGTGGCCAAAACTCATCCTACAAGACGGTTATTTTCATGCACCGCAGAGGCATAAAGAGGTAGGTATCGCACCATGCTCCATGTTTTTGTGTTCTTCAGCCCCTTTAGCCTTTAACTCCAATTACATTTACAATAGGGCATTGGCTTTGCTTTTAACCCATGCAGCTCCGACTGATTCAGCATTTTATTTGATTATGCCATCTGAGGGGAAGTAGAGGAGGAGAGACAAAGATACCTCACCCTTAAGTTCCCTTTCTAACACTGTATTAAGTTCCCAATATATTTGTCCAATATATTATTAGCATACAAGACACTCCATATCTTCAGGTTTGGTTGGAGTTTTTCTCCCAAAAGGGTCAGTCAATCACACAGATCATTTCCCCTAATATTAAATACCAGCCAAATCAGCTGCTGTATTTATTCTTGCACTTGTCTTGCAAAAGCTTCCTTTGTGCTTGCTCAGCATCAATCAGACTTAACTCTGCTTAATGTAGGACTAGTGACTCTGCCTCATCCTGGGAAGCTTAATTTGTTTTGGTCCATAAAAGAGGGAACACGTGGACAGGGGCTAACCTTTTTCATTACAACTGTACATGCCTTTTCAGGGGGAATACAGCCTAAGGAGATCAGGGACAAAAGACCAAATTAATTTGTGGATCAAGCATTTACGGTGAATAGCAACTCATGATCAAACCAGGGCTCTGTTCTGCCATGAAGAGCTGAGGTGCAGGTAGCTGGTACCTACGAAGCTGTTAGTTCTCTTTCCACAAGCTGGAAATCCTCCCTTGGCAGAAACCCTTTGCCATCATGTTCATGGAAAACCTCTCTCCTCCCTCTGGAGCTCTGTCTCGGGCACGGTACTCAAGCAATGGGAATGACTAGCATCCAGCTTTACAGAAACACAGCATCTCGGTACATCTCGGTAAGGGTAAGAAAAAGGATGTACTGCAAGGGAAAGTTACCTAGCAGTAATTGGGATTGATACAGCCCTCTTTCCTTCCCCCTTTTTTTTCTCCTCCTTTCCTGCTCCCTCTAAAAAGCATCTGTTCAAAAAAATCTTCAGTTTAAACACAACTGAGTGAAGAATAATCTTTCACAGAGCTGGAGGAGTATCAGCCTGACTCCAGCTTCCTTGATGGTAGAGATAATAGCGTGATACAAGCTTTTAAGCAGCGATGAAAAGGAGAAGGCTATGACAAATTGAATTATAGTTAGTTTCCTCTTTTTTATGGCTCAAGATTGACCTTGGCTTCTAGAATTCCTTCTGAACCCAGAAGGAAAGAAAAATGGCAAGTTAAAAAACAATAATCTATTTTTTTCTCATCTATCATGTCACATTTTTATGATTTAGTATTTCAGAATATAGTCGAGCAACTAGAAAGTGTTGCAATTCCCACCAAGAAGCTAGAAAATGCCTTTTCCCAATGATAAGAAATGTTAGCAATTTGTACAGCTGATTAGCAAGCAATCTATTTCATGAGACTGGAAGTAACTCGTGCTAACTGTCAGGCCAGAATAATTTGGAAGGAAAATCCACTGCTGGAGGAAATTCAATCAGATTTGCTCAGAAACGTGACATGTTAGAAGTAGTCCCCAAGGAAAATGGATTAGTCAACAAAGTAGAAGTGAAATTGTTTAAGATACGTGATTAATGTAATTTGCAAAACGGCTTTTACCTTCCCATGTAATTGTACGTGTGTGTGTAATATATTAACAATCTATATACAGGTTTATTTATTTACATATAAACACATATATTTGTAATAAATAGTAATATATGAATGCAATAAAATGTTGACAGACACGTACGCACTCTTCAAGCAATACATTATTCTACCAACATCACATCTAGGGAAACGGAGGGGAAAAATAGTAAAGTAACTCATATTGCAGGGGTATTTTTACAGCAAGTAGAACATTCAGTAAAAACCTCTCGAATATACATACCTTAAATTTTAAGACAGGTGGTTTTGATATGGTGGATGCCTTTAACCCGTGTAACCTCTCTTCTATCTCTTTCAACCTAGAAAATAGAGATCTTTCTGAGATCCAATAAAAAACGTAGCCTTAACCCCTCTGATCCAAACAGGCATTCCTGTGGGGTCCAACAGGTTTGGCTGCTGGGAAGAGAGAGTGACGGCGTCAGTATTTCTCGGAGGCAGCCCAACTGATTAAGAATCAGTGTACGTGACACCCTGTTTCCCTGACCACAGAAAGAATCAATCGAGACATGACAGTTCCCTTGTCCACCCCCCCAAGCATCTGCCCACCCTCCTTCCTCCGGAGTAGGTGACTCATCTCTCCTGTTCCCATGGTGGTTTTGCAGCCAAATCACCTGTCTTGGTTTGGGGTTTGTGCTTTTTTTGTTTGTTTGTTTGTTTTGTTTTAATAAAAAAGCCCCAAATCCACAGGAAAGTCCACGGCCCAAACATTATGGAGTTCTGTATTGTGGCGGATTATCTGGAGGACAGTGTCCCGCCCTTTCAATTGTCATTAAAAAAGACTGTTCACCTCTTCTTCTTGTAAGCCTGAATTAAAAAAGCAGCTACAATATTAAGCATTCATACGAACTGGTAAAACTGTTCCTAATCCCAGCACTAGACCATTATGCCCTCTTCAGAGTAGGAAAACACCATCTTCTCAAATTCCACAAAAACATTATGTAAGCAAATATATTAAGCTTATCCTTTGCCACCATCCTGATTAGAAAGAAGCAAGTCTGGAGCTGAAACTTCCCAAAGACTTGCCGATACTTTAAAAAAAAAAAATTAATATGCTTTAACGAATGTGATTCAGTCTTAAAAAAAGAGGGCATGCAGAACTCCTGTGAACTGTTATTGAAGGTTTCCAATCCACCACCTCACATGCTGTATGTATTTCATTCTACAAATTAAGAGTATTTTCACATGCTACAACATACCCTACTCAGGCACAAGCACTTCCAAAAATCCACTCTGTGTTTGCCCACCGTACAACACTAGAAAGCCACAAGTTACAGGATTTCAGCAGCATATTTTCTATCTTTTCAGACTGAATCGCACTAAGATAGCTCATGAAATGGAGAGCCACTCTTCCTATACAGGAGTGCCAGTGTCAAATGATACTTGGATTACTGTGGGTGGAACCTGAAGCACTTCAGAGGATGCCTAAGGAGCTGGAGCGCGAGTGTGAAAATGGTAATTTTTCCCTGATCATATGCTAGCGATATGCCTGAAGGGTCACCTTACCACTGCACAGCTTCGTTCGGTTTCGGACTTCCCTTCTCTCCACAAGACTGCACTTTATCCAGCCTTGCAGCTGATAAGAGATGTACCAATCCCTAATTACACACATACTGATTTTGAACAGTGCAGGAGATCCGACGCTATATTAATGCTCCACAGTACTGCCAATGCTAAGATGGGTTTCAAGAAGGAACCAAAAAGAACTATGATCATGATTTACCCTCACCTCCCACTGGACAAACCGAAGCTCAAGCTACTACTATTAAGTTCCCTATCTACAAGTGCCTCATAGCACCTCGATATCCAGATTAGAAGAGGGAAGTCACCTTAAAGCTGTGGAGACATCACCATGATCAAGGTCCCCTAACACCAAGAATCCCTACTAAGACTTGCAAGGCGCTGGAACTGAGATCCTGTTTGTCACGGCGGGCAGAGCTGCTTCACACTCCCAACAGCAGGAACATTCCTACATGTCAGCAGGAAGAAGCTGGTAAATGATCCAACCACAGAGTAATAACCCCATAAACCAAATCACAGCAACGACAACATCTGTATCCAGCTGATGGAGCTCAATTTCCAAGCCAAGCCTAGGAGACAACTTCTCATTTTCCTCCAGAAACAGGAATTACACTACTCTGGTTCTGCTCAGTGTTACAGCTCACTGCCCTCCTGCAAACTACTTGGTTGTGTTCCTCCTCAAGTATCTGGAGGTCTAATGGCCTGAACTTCTCCTTCCTTCCTGGCTATGGTCTGCTCCCAGTGCCTCTGGTCAGACAGCAGTAGAGCTCTTGCTTGGTAGAGCCCATGGGATGTGGAATCAAAGCTCCTTATTAGCCGTGCCAGCTCCCTGTGCCTGCTGAGTCCTGTGTTTAGCATTTACCTCTGCCGTCACTGCCAGCAGCAGAACATCAGCCACAAAATATAACAGCCATGGTAGGTCCTGGAAACACCCAAAGGGCGTCACCTAGGGATGTGGTTTTCTCCTTTAACAATCGGAACTGGATGCATTACCGTTGTTTAGTTACGTAAAGTTCTTCAAGTAAACGTTGCTCCTCATAGCTCATCCAACGGTCTTCGAGCTCCTCCTCCTCCTTCTGCAGCAACTGTTCGTAAAGCCTGACCGGGTTCCAGCCAGTCATGATGTCGTAGGTGATGACGCAGCCCAGCGAGTGGGACACAATTGAGACTTTCCCTCCTTTCTCCTCAAACTCGGGATTCCGGGAGCAGAAGAGCGTGTACAGCCGGTTGAGCTCCTGCTGCAGCCCTTTCACCAGCTGTTTCAAGAAGGAAAGGAAAGGAAGTTTAACGTCAATATGTTATCGCTCCTGTTCATAGAATTATAGAATGTGTTGGGTTGGAAGGGACCTCTAAAGCCCATCTAGTCCAACCCCCTGCAGGGAGCAGGGACATCTTCAACTAGATCAGGTTGCTCAGAGCCTCATCCAGCCTGGCCTTGAATGTCTCCAGGGATGGGGCATCTCCCACCTCTCTGGGCAACCTGTTCCAGAATGTTCTTGCATGTTCATGTACTACACCGACCAGCTCCTCCAGCACGTAGGATGAGCACAATGGTCTGCTCACTCAGGCTGGGAAGACGATCACAATCTAATGGTCAGCAGCAACCGTTTGGTTGACTGTCGCTGACTCCGGAGGTTCATCTCGCCCCTCCAGACCCAGCAACAACCACCACACAGGACACGTGGTGACCCTACAACTGCTACACTACACCGTCCATAGCATTACACTGAAATAAATCATTAAATAAATGACAACTGTGTTAAAGTACATAACAGCATCCTCTGAGGTGAGCAATAGCAAGGCACTAGTGATCCATTAGCACCACAGCAACTACTAATACAGCTGTACATCCCTTATTGCTTCTTGCTCCCCCAGTTTCCCTACCTTTTCACAGCACTGAATGTTTCTCCTGTGTCAGAGGTTCAGCAAATTTTTTCACCTAAGGAGGCTGGAAGGAGCCCGAAGCACCGATGATCTGGAACCAGCTCACATCTCTGCCACAAGCTTGGCACATAACCCTAGACGAGTCACACTCGCTCTCCGTTTGTCAAAGTAAGGCAAGAGCATTCCTACCTCACTGCAGGGGACGGGGAAGATAAATCCGCTAAAATGGATATGCTCAGATACTACAGTGACAGCCTAAATGGGTTGTGGGCCAATATCCTCAAATTGCTTTTGGTCCTTCAGTAAAGCCTGCTTGAACTCATCAAGTTCATCATTATTCTGCCCACCGCTTGGCTACAGGGAGATGCAGGTTTCTGTCCTGCTTCGCCTCCCACCATACTACACCTAATGGAATTTTTTCTAAATAAATCAGAATGAAATGGTGCCAGTAAAGAATAAAAAAGCCTCATCTGAGGCAAAAGGAAGATACAGGAGGAAAAAACACATACACGGGAAAGGCAGAGCCAGAATTTGAACATTTGATGAAAACAATGTTAAGAAAACAGTTTTCTGGTTATAAGTTTCTTAGGAGGGTTTTTGTTGGGGGGGGAAACAGGAATGCGACATGGTTTTCAAACATCACAGGCTAATTCTATAGTACCACTGCAATAAACAAATATTGGTCCTCTAGTAATTGAGTGTCTGAGAGGCTCATCTGCTTCAGATCCTGCACTAGGGTACATACGCGTAAAAGCGTTCAGATTCACAGAAAGCATTTTTTAGAGAGAAATGTTGAAAGTCTGGAGATTTAGGAACAAGACAACACCAAAAAAAAGGCAGCTTTGCTTGTGAAACTCAGCGCGGTAACTGAGCGATGCTCCCAGGCTACCGCACAGAGGAGGACAAACAAGAAATCGCAAATCAGTCCCTCGTTAGCAACAGGAAATTATAGCTCTACAACATGTAATTTGGACATGATTTTTCAAGAGCCTGAATCATTACTGAGTATAAATATGAATGGCACCAGGGCTGGCAGTGTTTGATACACATTTTACTGAGCGAGGATCCACACAACAAACCCTGCGCCTCAAGCACTGCGAAATGATGAACAAAACCTCGCAACAGCTTGGAGAAATAAGTGTCACCATTCCCATTTTCAAGTCTTTTTGACTGGGACGCTGCCCATTCTTGCGTTGGGCTCTTTCACACACGAACAAACAGGCAGAGGTTTTAGCAAGAGCTGGAGCTGGAAAACAGAAATGAGGACTAGCTTTGGCTGGCTGGCATCTTCTCCATTTAAAAGGGTTTTGAGTAAAACCCAGAACAAAATAGAGGAGATCTGTTGAAGTCTTAAGTATTTTGGAATTCCTGTCAGGAGCTCAGGGAAATGAGGGAATGCTGGTATCCAGCAGTTTGCGTGGGATACCGACTGAGGTACCCTCCACACGTTGTCCTGCCATCAGGGACCTCATCAAGGAGCCCAGGACCACCAGCCACACAGTAGACGCTCTGGATGAAGCTCTGGCTCCTGGTTTCCAAGTAAAAATGCCAAGCAAACTACTGCTGGACTCCTCACGGCTTCCAGCATCCCTGCCAGTACAGCAGGGAGATGAGTAATGCCATCTTGTATTAAAAAAAAAAAAAAAATCCTAAATAAGACATATTAATATATCTCAGTGTCCCCAATTTTTTTCTCTGGTGGGAAAAGTAAGATGCACAACAACTTAACTTCTTCCTTTAGTTTCTTGTTGCATGAAAGCTATTTCTCCCAATGCCCAACTTGCTCAACAGCCCTGTACCCAACTCTCCTGTGCCCTATTCCTGCACACAGCCTATTTCCCTAGAAAAGGAGATATCTTCCAGGAAAAGTGGTATTATTACAGTCTCCCCCACAGCCCACAGGCACAGAGCGTGTAACTAAACTTCTGGCATCGTGGCATTTCATTACAAAGGTCTTGTTCTCTTTCAATCTGGCACCATAAAATAGAATATTCTTGCAAAGTCCTGGTGGGACACCGAGTCCAACCCTGTTTTTAACTCTCATATTCCTTAAAAACATGCTGTTACTGAGAAGTTAGGCAAAAACATGGACAGCAACTAAGAAACTATGCATGGATTTTCAAATACTCCAAAATCTCTGGTTACCTAACTTAATTGCGGAGAAGGTCTGCTGCAGTAAAGCCTCCAGATTTTCAGGCACTGTGAATGGTGCGGTTTGCTGCTAGGATAAAACCAGAAGCCCTGCACCTGCAGCGAGCACTTATAGATGTTTCTATCTTGACAATCATTCTGTATCAGTACTAAGATCAGAAACTGAACCATTTGGTACATAGTAAGAAAGCAAAAAAAAATAACACAAAAAAACAAAGGAAAAGAAAAAAGTTCCTGGGAGGGCTGGAGCCCCTCTGCTGTGGGGACAGGCTGGGAGAGCTGGGGGGGGTCAGCCTGGAGAAAAGGCTTCGGGGAGACCTTCCAGCCCCTTCCAGTCCCTCAAGGGGCTCCAGGAAAGCTGGGGAGGGACTCTGATCAGGGAGGGGAGCCATGGGATGAGGGGGAATGGTATTAAACTGGCAGAGGGGAGATTTAGATGAGATGTGAGGAGGAAATTCTTGGCTGTGAGGGGGGTGAGCCCCTGGCCCAGGTTGCCCAGAGAAGCTGTGGCTGCCCCATCCCTGGAGGGGTTCAAGGCCAGGCTGGATGGGGCTTGGAGCAGCCTGGGCTGGTGGGAGGTGTCCCTGCCCAGGGCAGGGAAGGGGAACAAGTCTTCCTTTAAGGTCCCTTCCAGCCCAAACCGTTCCGTGATTCTATGACAAGGCTATGGCTTCCTTGAGTTGCTGCCCAACCCATATTTATTACCATCTCCTACAGCTTCTCCCACAGACTACACAGGCGGAAATATCTCACAGAAGAATAAATGTGGCAGCAGTCAATTGAGTCGATTTTTTTTCCTGTGCAGCTGCTCCCATAAGTGCTGCTGTGAATGCTGATCTGCTGGCTGCTCCGCTACCCTCACCAGCGAAACGTGGCATGCCTACGCCTCTGTTCCTGAACAGACCAAACCGCCGTAACAAAGGCAACACTTCCTATTTCTTAAAAAAAAAGAATAGCCACATCAAACTCCTTTCTCCCAGCCGAACTTTCTACCAGAGCATTAGTTTAGCATCAGCCTGAGGACACTATAATATTTGAAAGAAAGGTACAGAAAATTTTCGTGTTTCTCTTTTCTTCCCGGGAAAAGTCCTTTCTCCCTGTTCTGATTTTTAGAGAAAAATTTCCTAAGCACCTTTTGCAGACAAATTGTTTCAGTACAAAAGTTTAGTGCAGGATTAAAAAGCCACACGCCTTGCAGAAGCCACTGTGAATACTCATGGATACCTAGAGAAAATGAAATACAAATAAAGCAGGACTTTGCAGTGCCTGAAGCCTTCAATGCAATGAAATCTCCAAGACTGATTTTATAACAAGCCATAAACAAGCACATGAAGCTCCCCACAATTTTTGGGTTGGTAAGAGAGCCTTTATATACTACTAGATTTTTAGACCTGCTCCAAACGGCACCAACACTCGAGATATAGTTTGAGAGCAGCATCCGAGAAATGGACGCGTTTCCTACATGTTCCAGTCTGGTCCCAAAGGGCAAGGGAGAGACTTGAATTCCAGCAGTCAAAGATCTCAGCAAAACCAGGGGGAATGGAGAAAAAACACCAATAAAGAACCCCGCAGACGCGGTACGGTGCTGTTCCCCTGTGAAGGTCTTCTGGGAACGTGTTTTGGCTTTACTTCATAAAAAGGAGACAGATTACTACTTGCCTGAAGCTCCCTTTATCGGCTGAAGTTTTGCCAATAAATCTTCCATGCAGGAAACCCAAGCCCGCAGGATCGAGTTGCTCGGAAGTCACCAGCTTATATTCTGACAAACTGAGGTTAAACGCTCCGTGCCCTTCACAACCCAAATTAAAGGCAGAGTAAAGGAAAGGTCTTTCTGCAGGGAGAGCCAGCGTGACAGCCGTGCAACTTGAGGGGAAGCCAAAAAACTAGACTGCTGACCAAGGAATGGGTTTGGTGGACCTCATGGGGCCAAAAATCCCCCTGCTTTCCAGCTATTTGCCTGCTTGGGATGTCATGTCCAAGTAGTCAAAAAAACCCCCACCAAACCAACAGCTCATTCCACCCATCCTGGTGGCAAGGGCATGTGTTTTACAAAGACAAGACGGAGGCTGAGTCAGATGAGAGACACCACGGTCACCTCGGGCAGAAGAAGGAGCTGCGGGAAGGCTGATAATAAGGGCGGGAGGATCATGTCTCTAATCACCTCATGGGTACTGCGTAAGCCCGAACTGCTGGATCATGATGGGGAGCAAGTAACTGTATAAGCAGCCAAACATCCAGAGCTGCCGTCTGTCTCCGCTGAAGCCCTTTTGCGCAGGACATTAACAGCATCCTGTGCGGAGCTGGAAAAAACCCAAACCTCTAAATCCCCGGCACCAGCATCCAAACCAGCTGTTCTGATGCAGAAGCAGCCTGTGAGACACCAACGTAAATAAACGTGCCTATTTCTTGGAAAGCAGAAGACGGCTGTGTGCGTGGTGGACAAACACCTCCCGGACCTACATCAAGGAGATCCAGGCAGGAGGAGGAATGTCCCCCCCAGCCCATCCTCATGGGCAGATCGCTGGGATTGAAGAGGCTTTTCAGTGCACGCCAAAAGTATCAGGGTAGAAAAGGACATTTTCCCCTCAATACCCAGGAAATGAGGTTTTTTTCCCAAGAAAATGAGGAGTACAACCTCCCTGCTGGCACCCTGAGCACAGAAGTAATGCAGAGCTTGTATTCTTCCTGTTCAATCCTCAACGACCCGCTTGCGGCCAAAACATGGATATACCACTCCAGTCCCATGTCCATTGATCTGTCAAAGCCAACAAAACACCTTGCTCTCCTCTAGGGCTCTGGGATTGTCTTCTTCCCACGCTGCTCTCAGCTCTGATCACCCCCTTGCTGTAACTCTTTCTCTCTGCCGTCTCCACAGGACCCTCACCCACTGGACAATCTTCTCACATGAACAGCTTGAAGCCCAAGAGGGAAAAAAAAAAAACCCAAACCCAAACCAACAGCGATCTACACATGAAAAGGGAGCGCAGGAAACCTGACCTCTGCACTCCCTCCAGCTTGAATAGCAGGGCTGTTTTCACAGGCTTCGTGGGAAAGGAATTTTAAGGAGATCTGAAGAACAGTGAGTTTTGCAAGCAGCTCCCTCCAAATGTCAAGAGAACTTCAGGAGAAAGCGCAAACTCGTTTGAAATTCAGCAACCAGGCAGTAAGAAGGTGTGTGAGCCACGTGGAGGTAGAAGAAGGTCCTTAAAAGCCAGTGAAAGATCCGCAGCCCAAGGATGGGTTTAAAGGACCATGAAAGCAAAGGCAAGGCGTGTTTGCTTCACGTGAACCAGAAGAACGTGCCAGCACACAAGGCAGGGATGGTGAGAGTGCCGACCCTCCAGAATACAACGGCTGTCACGCTCCCCGACGGCATCACTGATGGCTGCCAGAAGAGTGTCACAACAACAGATGAGAGGCCAGAACGGGATTTCAGCTGTGTGAACAGACTGGAACGGCTTCGTGTCTTGGTGACGTTACAGAAACAGGCTCCGTGGATCTGCCCAGACCAGCGTCCTCTCTCTCGCCACCCCTCTTGCTGTTGAAAAGCTGAGTCTAAGCAACTTTGAACCAAGTCACTGCGTTCAAGACTAAGTTTAGGTTCAGGCAGATCCCATAACCTAACACTTTACAAAGCTGCAAATACATTCAAGGACAATCAAATGAATTAAGTGAGCCATGAAAGCGCTACCAAGCAGCTCCTTGGCTATCAGCTTCAACAGCATAAACAAAATCAGTGCTGAAATAGTCTCAGTGAAAAGCCTCCTGCTTCACATCTCTCGTTTTCCAACACACATAAAGCAAGTGCCTTTTATTGCTGAAAGAATTGCATAAGAGAAGGACATTTCCATTGACTCTGCTCTCGCGAGACCCCATGTGGAGTACTGTGTCCAGCGCTNGAAATTACCTTTAAAGTCCCTTCCAGTCGAAACCATTCTATGATTGCAAAACCCCCTATCAAAGAGGGATGAAAGCTCTAGTAAAAGTTAACTCTCATCCTGAATTTCAAGATTATAGTCATTAATTACCCGTTGTTGATACATATATAACAGCAAACCACCAAGCCATTTGGAGGTGAGCAGTGAGGTTTCCCCAGGGGAGCAATGCTAGGTTGGCTGCATTACACTGCGTTCCTCCTGGCCTCCTAAAGCCCATAATGTACCTCCAACACCAAGCCCACAGCCACCACATCCCAGATCCCGGCTTCTTCGTTTCCTCTCCTCAGCTCGTGAGAAATATTCATTACCCAGCACATTTCCCTGCACTTCAGCTGTGGCGGAAGTAATCCATAAATATCTCCTACAATCTTCTGAGGGCACTGTAATATTTGCACTAAATCTTTAGAGATCCCAGGATGGCGGATGTAAATAATATTTATCACATACTAAAGGCATTTCCTGCCAAGACATATATCAATAATTTACACAATTACAATTAGCCAGCAAGTAAGTACAGTGAAGTTCAGTAAAATAAGCACTTAACAATATAATGAAGGTGACAACACTAAATCTACTATGCATCAATTAGTCTTTTTAATCTCCGTTACAGTCATTTATTATTAAAGAAATATGAAGCTGCAAGGACACAGATGTGAAACCAAGTCACCCACCGAAGACACTAAACCCCAAGGTTGTCTTACCATAGCTGGCACTAGCAAGGTCAGAATTAGAGGATTGTTCATTTAGAAATAGGCACCTGTGCATCAAAATACCAATTTACTGCTTCTCCTGACTATCTGTAATGTTGGAAGACAGATTATATTTTACTGGTCGTATAGACGTGGACTTGCGAAGCACAATTTGCTCGCAGCCACAGCTGAATCCGTTGGCTGCCGACATCATCCAGACTGAACCGCGAGACCCAACTGTCTGAGATGTTCTGTACTGAATTATTAATGCCCGTCTGGTATCACATCCCATGTCAGAAGTCAGAGGCACCTTTCAGATATTATCCTACCCTGCTGCCGAAGAAACAATACTTGAAATCAGAGAGGGGGTGATCCACCACGCTCCCGTAACGCTGAGCAGAGCAATTCCGCTGCATCCCAAACAGCTCTCTGCGATCTCACGGGAAACCTGATATGAAAAGGCTTCTGCCCCCTGAAAAAAGATAGTGGCTACCCACTTGCAAATCCCTTACCAGGTTGTTTAAAAGAGCAGTAAAAAGCTTTAAAGAAGCAGTTACGTTGTTTCTAGATTTGGGGAAAATCCTGGGACGTAGGAAGAAAATTCACATCAAAGTCTTGTTGAGCGTAGTCAGGTGAATCTGAAGCTTTATGCTTCTCTAGGCTGAACTCACTGCCTCGCTCAATTTATTTCACAGGGGCACAGCAAGGTTTAATTAGCTCCTTTTGAGATAGTTTTAGGAATTTTGGGTGGAAAGCATGAGGAGTGCCCCCAGAATAGAAAGAAGCAGGTCAGCGTTACGGAGTGGTGAGCAGGAATACGAAATTCTGAGCGACATCTGACCATGTGAATACTTGAAGGCAAGGCTCATTTCTGAGCTGGAAGGAGCACCCAGAGCTAAGTGCCACAAAACGGCTCCACACTGAACACGGGGGAAAAAACCCAACTATTTTTCCAGAAGAACACTCAACTTAATACTATTGTGTTTAAACTCCGCAAAATTAGGTCACAGAAAATAAAATGGGATAAGGAAGAGTAACCAAAAAACCCAACCCAAGCCCAAACCAAAACAAGTCTCCTTCCTGCAGGCAAAATAAAAGATGAAAAAAATACGCAAAAACTATTTAATGACTACGAGCTTCGCCCAACCCCTTGCCAAATGAGCAGAATTAAACAAGAAGTCCCATCCCCGACAACCCTCCGGCAGAACGCGAACTCTGCCGCTGAAGGAGCAACAAGGAAACCCGCACCCCAAACATTTTGGCTGCCACGCCAAAGTCGCCTTTCAGAAACCTGTTCTTCAAGGTTTTAACAGTTCATTTCTAATAGCCCTTTCTTTTTTTTGGACAAACACTTGCAATCCAAATCGTACACCTCGGCTTTGAGGAAGTTGTAAGATTTATCGATGCAGCGTGAATATGGAAATGTAACGATCAACTTGTTGCAAACATTTCAAGAAAATTCACTTAATTCAGTGACAAAAACAACTGCGTCTTTTGTAATGGGATCTAAGCACGGCCACAGCACAATCATTTTATTTGTCAATTCTTGCACTCGAGGCATGGTGATAGACCTGCAAAACTACAGTTCTACTGAGCAATGAATTACATTTTTCATGCATTGTTGCTAGCATACCTGAACTATCCTCCCTAATCCATTTCCCAGAAGATGCCCACTGACATGCCAAGCCTCTAATGCAGTTTAAAAAAACCCCCTATTTTAGAGCTGCCAGAGAAGTTTTCATCGCTTGCCATGAAAGTTCACGCTGGCCTCAATTCCACAACAGCCAGAGAAACACGATTCACAGCGGAGAACCCAGGAGCCCTGAACTTTGCATCCTTCTGCAACAAGAGGGGTACAGCTTTCCGTACGGCTATCCCTAGCGTTGGAAGCTTGAAAAGCTCCCAGCGATCTCATGCCTGCTGCTGCTATCAGGAAAAGAAGCATTATTAGGCAGTTCAGGGTTTTAAATTATATCACCAGTCTAAAGGACTTGGGTATCTAGCTCGTTTTAAGGAAAGGTAGCATCAAATCCACATCTAAATTTTGAAAGTCTCTCCTTTTCCCCCTGCCCCAGTCTAACCATGCACAGAGCACCAAGGCTGCAAGACGATTACCATATTATGTATATAATATAGAACAATATATACTATTACATATATCCATACATAATGTAGTCAATGCAGAAAAAAACTACAATTCCTACAGAACACTAAAACATCCCCCCAGGGCTTCTCCAGTAAGCATGCCACAGAAAGGATGCTATTGGGGTGACACACTGTACATGCTCACAGGCTACTTTATTAGTTGTTAAAGGCTTTTCTCCTCTGATTAATGGGGTCCCCTTACAGCACAGATATCCAAGGTAAGATGGGAGCCTCCACTACATGAACAGTCCCCTCACAAACAGATAACCGAGGGCCAACTTGCTTCTCCTGCAAGGTAAGTGTACATAAATGCATTAAAAGTGGCCTGGGCACGTTGGCAGGTGCTGCTATCCCATCTCACACAAATGAAGTGACAAACGTTCTCAGATTTTGCAAAAGGTATGATGAATCTCAGCTCAATGGACTCCCACTGCTCTTAACGCACAGATGCATGAAAATGCCATAAAAAGCCTTCCCATTTCTAAGCTGCTAATACAGACCCATTTTAGAGAGCCATTTCTGCTCTAAATAAATTACACTGATTGTCCTTTTTGCTGTTTCTCTACCCCTCTCACTCTTAAACCTCTGTATTTTGATTACTATGATGACCATTACACACTTGCAAAGAGTTAGTAATCTTTACGCAGGGTTTTCTCAGAAGGAAAATTCACTTACATCCCTAAGCCCAGCTTGTTTCACGCTCTAAGCTCTGATCTAGTAAAACTTAGATAAAAAACACACTTACTTCATCTCTATATAGAGGACTCGTATAATACATGATATCCATCGCGCTGCTGTTCAGCATATCCCTTAAACCTCGTACTTTATCTGGAGTAATGGAGTCCACAGTGTCTGGGAAATAAAAAAATAAGACTTGAATCACATGCGTGAGAATGATAAAATCCAAACAAGGCACGTGCAGAGAACACGGGATGGAACTGCTGGGGATAATTTTGCAGACTGCAGCTGCTGGAACGGCACAAGAACCAGTAAGTAATGTACCTCCATCGAGGGTAAGTTTTGATCTCCATTCAACCGGGAGAAATTCAACATGCGTTGCAAGATTGGAAAAATACTTTTCTTCTATTTTTCTTGCAGTATCTCGCATCCTGTAAAAAAAGAAAAAAGAACATGTTCCTGTAAAGACTGCCGTTGGTGCTCTTATCAAATAAAGCCAGTGCATCCAGGAATAACGCATTTCTCACATTACTGCTTCCTAAGTGTTCAATGCATGCTTATTAACATGGGTTATTACCTCAATCTCATGCTTTTGTTATAAAGTGCTTCAATTCTCATTTAATGAAAAATTCTCCGCATTACATGCTCAAAAGCGTTTCAAAAACTTTAAATATATTGCACTACGGGCTTAACATCAACTACTTAAATTCATTTGAAAGATATGTGGTAACTTTGGTAGGTTTGGCGTAGAAGGTGACTGAAAATTGAAAATTTTACCACTGCCTTGAAATCTTGAATCCACTCAGATCAACAATTCAGACCAGTATGTAAGGAAGGTAATTCAGTGCTTTTAAACACAAAGAAAACTATTAAAAGTATTGCTCGAGGAGTCAGAATTTGCTTGTAATTTCACATATCAAATTGGAAGGCTTGAGCGCTCTCAGAGTGAGAAACGGGATTGTTTATTAGCATTTCACTGTGCAATGGCAGGTGGACAGGCTAAATGTCCTTTTAAAACACTTTTCATTTTTTAAGCATATCTGAACATTAACATTGAGGCACCTCTCTCAAGGGATGCAAGATCCTTAAAGCACCTAAAAGCCAAAGTATATCTGACCCTCCCTTTTATCTGGGGGAGAAGAGGAATCACGGTGTGTTATATTCCTTTAAAAATACCACTTTATTAGTGTTGTGTGAAAGACTGATCGGAAAAAAAAGAAAGCTAGCATCAAATTATACAAGACAGTAAAATATCCAAGCGCTCTATTAAACACACTCAGCAGCCAAACTGCGAAAGCTTTATATTTTCCTTTCTTTCCTTTACATGAATCTTGGCTCCCAGGGGTATTAGCATTTTTGAAGATGAGCACGACAAACTAAATCTGATCGAGGGGCAGCAGTGCTGGGTTTCCAGCAGCTGGTTCCCAGTTCCAAGCGTCAGAGGGGTTTTTCTTTCCAAGACAAAGCCCAGAGTTTCAACACGGGTTTTATTTTTTCCTATTTTCAAAGCAAAATCCTTTTAATGATTGCTACAACAATTGCTAGCAACAGTGATTGCTAGGCATGATGACACTGATCTCCTGTCTGTACTTCTACCTGTCCAAAGGCAGCTTAGTAACTTTAGCCCCTTAGCTGAAATGCTTTCCTTGAATATATTAATGCTCCTCTGTTCTCCTTCAATATAAATCATAGAATCATGGAATGGTTTGGGCTGGAAGAGACCTTAAAGCCCATCCAGTGCCCCCCCCTGCCCTGGGCAGGGACACCTCCCACCAGCCCAGGCTGCTCCAAGCCCCGTCCAGCCTGGCCTTGAACCCCTCCAGGGATGGGGCAGCCACAGCTTCTCTGGGCAACCTGGGCCAGGGGCTCACCCCCCTCACAGCAAGGTGATTTTACAGAAGGAATGTCACCCCCATCCCCTGATAGCAAGGATCACGGAGGCATTAAAATACACCAGCACAATTCCTAACACAACCCATCCCATTTACAGCGAATGGCACTGTTCAACATCTCCCACTGGTATTGATCAACAATTTTATATTATAAATTCTAATAAAAATTGTGGTGTAATTACCAAGCAATGTGGCTACGCTCACATGCAAAACCCCAGACCTGCTAGACACATGCTTGTCTTCTCTGCTAGAGAGTCTTTTTTTTTTTCCCCCCCCTTCCTCTGGCTTTTTTTAAATAAATATTTTGAGCTATTTTATTAGACAGCAAGTCCCTCTACTCGCTTGCTAAATTAACACCAACTGAAGTCATAAATCCTCATTTTAACAGGCAGGGAATTCTTCTCTTTTCTAATACAAACGGATGTTGAAATATTGACCCCAGAGCAACAATTACTTAAATCTATACATCAAAACACACAGTATCAACTAAAATTTATTGTTTCTCTAAGAAAAAAAAGAATCGCTGAGGTGCAGATGCAATGCATACCTCAGAAAACATTCTGACATACTGCTGTTTTCCATGCAAGAAGTAATGGCCTGAAAATAGATACTTTGAGACCCACCATAAATAACATGTGCTTGGCTGCCTTTCTCTGATTAAAATAATAAATAACAAACCCATATTTTCACAGGTATACATCCTTGTTTAAGCAAGTATATATGCAGAGATATGTTAACATATTTTCGATTATTGCTGTGGGGTTTTTTTTATCTTATGCTACTAATTTTACTCTTGTGGAGCAAATCACAAATACTACATTAAAAACCAGAGAGCTACAAACAACTCGGCTTCAGCTAGTTCACAAATTTTATAAAATGACCTTGAGAGCTGGTAACAGCAAAATGCCTGAAGGCTTGAAGATGTTACTCAATTTATTCCCAAGTCATCTTTGCAGATTCTCTTCCATCGGATGATCCATAGCCAAGAAAAAAGGGAACGGTTTTTAATTTAAAAAACATTACAATGCAAACTACTTACTCCGAACCCTTGATTTCAGAAACAGGGCAATGGGATGCCCCTGCAAAAAACCCTAAAGTCTCACTACTGCCTGCAAAACCGCGTGGATCCATCCCTGGATTTTGGTCACACAACCAGTAAAACATGCTCCAAAGCATTCCCCAACTGCTTCCACCGCGCCGGAGTTCCCTAAGCAGAGGGCAGCGCTCACTGCCTCTTTGAGGAAAAGAGGATCGTCAGAGAAAAACATGCCATTATTACCAGCACCGAAGAATGGAAAACAAGCATGTAATATGTATTGAACGCAATGTGAGCATTTAAATGGAAAACAAGCAAAACTACCAAATATCTGAAAACATAAAAATTATAGGAAAAAATTTTACAGGGAATCTTAAGATTCTAGCAGCATATATTTAATGCACTGAAAGGCCTCCGAGAGGCTCTGCACTCTGTAAGGGCTGGCATACCACTGGAAATTTACCAAAATAGCTATTCTGAAGTAATTATTATAATGATAATCCACAATTAAAATGCTTTCTAGTGGGACTTGCAATAAGAATGTAAATTGGTGATTATGGAACGCCAAGATGACGTCGCTTGTGCAGACAGCAATTTCTGGGCTATGAGCAGCATCCCAGGCAAATACAATGTTGGAATGAAAACAGGAGATTCAGGCAGAGGCAGACAGACACCAGCTTTAGGGAAAGAGCAGCCAAGAAGCGTTACAGCTATTATGGAAATACGCACAACAGTTACTCCATTCAATTTTCAAGCACAGGAGCTGATGAAATCTAGGGGGCCAGCCTAAAGGTCTGACCTTGACCTAAGTCCGGAAAAGCAACAGGGTATTTTTAAAGGAGGTTGGAAACATGGGTAGTAACATTCCTAAAGCCTATCTAATATAGGTAAGAAACCCCATGCCACCCCTCGCCATAATCTAGAAGCACAAACTCAAGAAAATGAGAGATTAGGCTTCAGTTAAAAAATATCCCAAATAATGAAAGCATGTAGAGAGTAAAATGAAAGGATATCCCAAAATGATTACTTTTTTTTTTTTAAAGTTAATATTATACCTTATCAGAAACCTAGCAATGCCAGAATACTCTATCTGATGGCAAATTAAAAAACCTTCCAATCAAGTACATGATGCCATAATATCTTGGTTTATATTACACAGAAATACAGAATATTTTATCTTCTTCCTTAAATAGCCAGTCCTATGCCGCCGAAGCGGCTGGCAGCAGGTTATTCTGCTCACGTTCGGTGAGGTGAGTCACTGCTCCAGCCTGGAGGAGGTACTGTCTCTTCCCAGACGAGTTCTGCAGTTAAAACCAGCGCTGACAGGAGCAGCTCGTTGTACCAGCTGCCGTGCTACATTTAGATAATAAACGTATTTAACTACACTGTGAAGTAACAAAACAATGTCACATCTGCCAAAGACCTGCTCATTCAAGCATCGATAAAAGGCATCTTTTGCGTTTACCCGCTTACAGGACACCCTGCGACCACAGCATCTAACCACCTTAATGACCAGATTCAACTCCATTCCTTAATGAAATCAGCGCATGTAATTTTAAATTACCCTGGAAGCAGAGTTCTGTTTTCACCTCTGTAGCCAACGAGATCTGCCTAATGATGCAGATGCATTGCGTAAGCTGAGCCGATCCCTTCTCAAGGTGGTACTCTGAGGACAGAGCCCATCAAATGAGCTCACCAGCCTGGGTTATAAACAGAGCATCCCATGTCTGGGTTATAAACTGTATTTTTGCGCTTTTCTTTCTTTTCAGACCGCTTGTTGAAGGGAGGCTACGGTTTTGTGCTATGAACCGAAGTGTTGCTCTCACACAGGCTGAAATAAATGCAAAAGTTTTATCCCAGGGTAGATTGAACCCCCCAAGAAGCAACAATAAACGTACATGGCAAAGACAAAATGCATAAGACAGTTTTTTGTGGATGGCAGAAAGGGAAAGAACCTGAGAAAGTATTCCCTTCTGGAGATCCCAGAGTCCCTCCAAGCACCATACCAAAAACCCACCAGGTTTCATGGAGTTTGCCTCATCCAGCCTGCCTCATCGCTGTTCTCTCCCCATCCGTGGCCCAGAGCCTGCAGAGAGGAATGGTGAACTTGTCCAGATTTCCTGGGGACTAAACCAAAAAGCAACTTTCTATTTCTAAAGGGAACACACGCCACCTACCCGGGCCTTCCCACAGCAGCACGTGTGTATCACAAGGGACATCCAAGTCCTTCAAAGCTGCACAACGATGAACTCTGAGGGCTGGCAGTGCCTTCTGCATCTCCTGGTGGTACCCAGGTATTGATGAGGGAAGAAAGGAGCGGTGGCAGTGACAGGCAGACCTATAGCTCAAGGTACAGATTTAGGATGGCTGCAACTATAGGCTTCCTACTAAAGAATGTGCACTTAAAAGGAAAAAAAAAAAATCCCACACACTTTAATTCTCCTTAGCTTCTACTTTAAAGTGTGAGCAGTCAAAAAATATTTCTCCTTATCCACCTTATCATTTTGGAAAAGGCAACAATGGACTCCCTGTGTCCTTAATGCAAAAGAATGTAAAAAAAAAATCAAAAAAATACACACATATATCATGGATGAATGTGCTAACAGAAAGTGCTAGTACAGCTTGTGAGAGCTGCCACTGTGCTGGCCTGGCAGACGTTTCTTCTAAAATCTCTTCCTACAACATATGGGATGCTCCTCACTGATAAGTTCTAAGCTATCCAAAAAAAAAAAAGAGAAAAAAAAGGACTTCAATCTAGAATGATACTTTCATTTGCAGATTTTGTACAGAATACACAATTTATGCCAATAATTAGCGCTTTAAAAGGCCATGCAATACTGTCTGCTATTTCTTGAGGAAGTGAGCGAGATTTACTGAAGGACAAAAAGTCTTGTTTCGCTTTTAGATAAAAGATTTCACATAATTGGCTATCAATTAAAGCAGGACTTCTTATGGAATGAATGCCTGGGCAGTGTCCTGAGCTGAAGTTAATCCACCCATGCAAGCTCTGTGTGTACGTTCGATGGGAAGTGGAGTAGGGAGAAAGAAAAAGCAGAGAAACTTGTTAATTCCAAGGTGGAAGTTTTATTTCTCATTGCTGTTAAAGCGGCAACTTGTATTTAGGGTATTTGCATTTCCAGTGTGATTGCATCCTACAGAAATTTTAGCTTGTACATTTATTTTAGTGACTAGCTTCAGCTTTTTATCAAGGGCTACGGATTCTTTTCTGTTTGGTTTTGCTTGCTTGCTCTCAAACAACAGGAATGAGAGAGCAGCGGAGCAGCAGCACAAGGGGAGGAGGGAGGAGCAGGCTGGTTGCTCCGAGATGAGAAATGACACCGCAGTGACATCAAGAGCCCCACTCTACCGCACCAGAGGACGCTGGAGTGGGACAGCGAGCTGAACGAACGCAAGAGCCTGCTGACATGATGGTACACACCACAGCAAGGGCAGATCAGCCCTGGCATTCTGCATTTAATGAGGTTCACAAAGCTCTTACCACGAGATCAGCAATCCCAGCTCTACACACACTGGCACAAGAGTCCCTGGGCACGTCACTATTTCTGTCAACTCTGATGGAAGGTGGAACTATTCGGGACACACGTACCAAACCATCTGTGCAAAACTGATCTGCAATTAACATTTTTTTAGCCTCTTCTTTCCACTAACGAAGCGGTCCTTCACATCACCTCATCCCCCACAATGCTGCCATCACGACTTTACAATTTCTTCTGATATTCAAAAATCTTTCCAGGTACAGAATTTTCAACAGCTCCGGAGTTTCTCTTCCCGTTTCCCAGTACCCTAAGCGGCCTTCTGAATTAGCTCAGATTTCAAATCAAAACCCATTTGTCTTGACAAAAGACATTCAACGGAAAGACCTGGTAAACTTTCAACCACGGCTGCTAGAAATTCACGGGCCAGTCCCTTAGAAGTCACAAGTGCTGGTCATGAAAACAGAATACACCTTTGCTCTTCTCGCTCTTGCAGCTGCTCTCACCAAGTCCATACATCCAAATTAACACAGAAAGCAGCGTACACATGATGTAAAGACTAACGAAATCAGGGGAAGAGGAGGAGAAAGAAACAAAAAAAAGATAGATCTTAAACCAGATGTTCTGCTGTTATTTATAACAACAGCCTTATATTCAGGCTAGAGTTGGTACTGCAAATATTACGAAGCACTCACATAGCTGTATTTTTGATGATCCTTCCTTGGTCCATTTTCTGCCCAATACCATGCACAACAAACACAATGTGACTAGTTTGTGGTGGCTTGTCTTCTAACGTAGCTTCTTCTACATAGCCTCTATGTAGCCTTGTCCCACTACTTGAAGCTGTAGAAAAAACATTATTCTAGATCAGTTATGTTCGACCAAGTGCAACGGTCTTATATGTTGAGAGAAGCTTCACTTGTCTCAGACCAATAAGTTAAAGTATTCTGAAAATAAGATTACACACAAAAGAAGAGCATTTAATTTCAAGTATCGGCAATTTTAAACTTCTGGGAGACTTGAGCACCTAGGTGATATTATGTCAGTCAATGTATTAACAGAGGCCATTTACACTGTAAAGATAATTACAGAGATGTTTTGAAAAACAACTTTTTAGACAACAGTGTATAATTGTCCATCAGCTTCTACAACGCAATACCCTTCTTCTGTGTGTCGCAATCATTAAACTCCCTTGCATCCCCACCTTACTTCCACAGCATGGGAGGATGATGGAAAAGATCTGGCCACAAAAACTGATGAGCATTGTCATTCTTCTCTGACCCAGCTGAAAAGCTTTACAATTTTTACACTTTGACAGGGAAAAACCTACAATTTATTTCACACCGATCCAACCTCAGATTTCCCCACACGTTCTCCAGTTCAGTGGCCAAACAAAAAAAAAAAAATAAATCAATTCCTCAGGGCAAATGTGGGTGTTTTTTTCAGTGCTTGATGGCTTGAGAAACCCACCAGCACAGCGTGTCTCCATCCCCCTCTAGTGACAGACCCACGGAGAGGACCACGGCCCCGCAGGAGAGCTGGCTGGTCAGGAGGCCACCAAGCCCTTCGGATGGCCATGCAGAGGAAGGCGGCATTATCAAGTGGGCTTCTACCGGGTATTTCTCTCCCCCAAACTGTTTAAGATTATCTTACTTATTTATTACACTCTATCCAAATCATGTTCTGGATACAAAACAGTTCATTTCTTCTGCAATTGAAGCATTTAATTATATTCATTCCGGGCAAGCGTTAATTAAGTATCCACCCAAGAGCCCTGTGGGGTAAGAGGGCCTTAATTACAGAATGGAGGCACGGAGATTAAGTCAAACCTATTACCTGATCTTGTCCTTTCAGAGACCAAGGCACAAAACAGCTGTGTAAGTTCTTGCTTTTGTTGTTGTCCAGCAGTGCAGAGAAGCACCACGACAGGACAACTTCCAATTTTCTAGGTTGGCAATAACCTTGCTTGGCAGAGACCACCCTCCCTTCCAACCATTCCAGCCTTGCTGGCTTTAAACTGGTCGTTTTGAGCTTAAGTGAGCCTGGGTTCCTACTGGAAAGAATTTCTGCCTAAAAGAAATTCTTCACCCTTCCTCTCAGTTCATACCTCTGTTTAACGAACGGGAAAAAAAAGGCAAGAGGTGGTGAGGGGGGAAGGTATGATGGCATATTCAAGGAATGCATCACAGTATGCCAGTAGACAGCGGTAAAATTCAGGTTGCAAAGGGAACTATAATTCTTACATTGTAGCTGCCAGACTCTGCCACTAGAATATTTTCATATACTTATTACATAATGCTAACTGCTGCATCCAAAATAATAATTAAAAAAGTAATAAAAAATAAATCATAGCCTATTCACATCTCATTACAATTAAACACAACCTAAGGCATCTAATATACTCTTCCGTAAAAACCGCAATGGCCAAAAGGGGGCTAGTCAGAGATTTAAACGTCAAACTTAAAATCTTCTTCTAGAGTTAAAGTAACAGACTTAAAATACCAGTATTTACAATATTCTTTGCAAACTCGGAGAAATATTACCTTTGGAAAACCCCAACTTTTGTGTAACAGTTCTTGCAATTTTAGATGTTGTTGCATCACTGTAAAGATACACTTCATCCACACTGTGCCAGTCCACATGGTTGCGACTCAACTTTAGACTATGAATAGCTGCAGCAAAAAGGAACAACATTTAATTTAGACGGATAAAAGGAAAAAAAAAAAAAGCCTCTTCAAACATAGAGAGAGAGAAAAGTAATTTACATATGGGTTAAAATCTAGAGCTCCGTTATACCTAAATCCGTATTACTTCTTACCCTGAAAAGTTTTTTTTTTACATTTAGGATTAATCTGAGCAGGACAAGCAGCAGTTTGGAGACCACCACTGAGGGCATTTCACATCATTCTCCTCCCACTCTCACTTTGGGACGGCTGGTTTCCAAAATATTCCCTTTAGCTGAAAACAAAAGCCGGGGGGGGAAGGACGGCAATGCATCCTGAAATACTGCGGGTTGGTGGGATGACCAGGTGTTTGCCCCATGAACTCTGATCACTAGAAAAAGAGCAATTTCCCTCCTGTCTTCTCTCTCCTTGTCCATACAGTGAGATCCCTGGGTTTGACTGTACACTGCATTAAGGCTGAAGCCTTCAAGGCTCCATTATTAGAAAGCTCCATTGCATTTCTTTCCTTTCTGAAACATCTCGGAGCTGAAAATGCAGTTCAGTGAGAAAGCCTCTGAATGAGTCATTTCTGGCACAGAACAGAATCCAGCCCTTTCAAAAGCCACTAAGAGCTCTAGTGTTTTTTGTGCAATTATTGTGTTTTCCTGATTTGGAACCAACCGAGCTCTGGGACCGACCCCATGACACACTGCCTGGTTGTCGGGATTAAGCACAGCGGCACGTTATCATGCAAGTCAGAATTTCTCAGCTCAGGTTTAGAGCTTGCTTGAGCCGAGCAGTACCGCAGCTGTACTACTAGGAATTCGGATTTCACCTGAGTTTGGAAATCTGCTGCTCCCTAATTAGGAAATCTCCCTAATGTGGGACTCATAGTGTTAGGAGTGCTGACAACAGCAATAGCCCTGTGACAGAAAAAAAAAAAAAAGTGTTATTTAACTGTCATTGGTTTTGCTAAAGAGTCCAAAGTCATGGAAAACACCCAGAGGGGTTGGTTTGGGTTTTTATTTTTCCATAACAAGCAGAGCTCTAACCTGTCCCCTACTTGAAGTCAGTCAAATTAATTTTTAAAACTCTTCTGAAAGCATTCCGAGAAAGCCTGAGCCATCACGATTTCATATTTTAACTCTGCTACGGCACAAACCAGCCATGTTAAGCTAGATGTCATCACCTTTCTCCGGTAGGATTTTTTGTTTCTTTGCCGAGGCAGACAGACCTAACACAGCCAGGTGAAAAACTAAATGACGTTTGTAAGAAACAAGGGGATTAGAAAAGGCTTACTCCTTCTGTTACAGTAAACATTGGATTCACAAAAAATAACTACAGTTATATTGCTGTTTTACACTGACAGAGCTTGAACAGGAAAGGAAGCAAGTCTGACTTTGAAGAGCAGACGTGTCAGCTTGGGGTAACACTGGCCAGAGCAAGAAGCAATCTAGTGCGAACTCACCAGACACGCAAACCTGTGCTTATGCACAGGAAATACTACTCAGGTAAAAAAAAAACCCTGTAATAAGGCACCTCCTCATGAGGGCCAATATTCCACCAAGGACTGGGAAGAGATTCTCAAGACTTTCAAGAGCCCAACCAAACGGAGCTTCTGCTGCCAACAGTCCCAGAGTGGGTTAACAGTGAGCCAGGGAACAACAAAAAGTGTCTTTGGAAAGGATTCGATAGCAGCCTGAAAATAAGCATCCTAAAAAAAAATAAAAATAAAAATAAAAATATGTTAACCATGCTTTCCAGGTATGGCATAACAAGGGCTGCCATCGCTGTTTGGAAACTGAACGTGAGGAAGAGAAAGTTATGTTTTCCTGAAGATGATGAGATAACACGATTTAAATTCTCTTTTCAGAATAAACGGTGACTGTCCGATAAACCTCTGGTGCGCTGCAGAGGTGGTCAAATTGACAACTCAGGAACTTTTCATACCAAGAGATGTCACAGAGTGTCAGGAAGTCACCAAGGCATGTCGTAGCATGGTCGAGGAAGCCAAGCCGCAGAATTCGGATTAGGCAGTGGGTATGGCACAGGGGAATGCTCTTCCTGTTCATTCCTCTGCCTTCTGGGTCCTTTGGGAGCATGATTTCCATGCTTGCGGATTCTCTCCAGTGCTCCAGGCTAGAATATTGCTGAACTTCACTGAGATTTGACTGTGGCTACAGCATCTCTGAACATCAGACACAGAAGATGAAGGGTCTCCTGTAAGTCCATGGGTCAGGAATCTCCCTCTGGACCAGACTTCTTGCAGCTTTTGTTTCACACGAACCACTTCTCTGACACTGCCAACATGCTCAGCTTTCTTAGTAGGTGTCTCCATAGGTGCATTTTCCCCAGCTGCCAAAAACTCCAGGTATTCTGCTCACTGCTTAGCTTTCTAGTTTGGGATTGACGGCAAAGCCCACAGAAACAAGACCATGTTTCAATTCCTTTGTAGCCAAACCAGAAATGAAACATTTTCCAGGAATATCAACCATGACAGACACCTACAGTATGAGTATGTGGAAGGCACAACTCTACTGTAGACAAAAGACAGCCTGACGATGGACAGTAGTGAGCAAGCCATGCAAGAGCAAGGAGAAAAGTATAGGGGAAGGGAGAGGGATCAGGAAAGGACTTCTTTCAGTTGAAGAAATCAACGGTTACTATCACACAAGCCTCCAGTTTCATCAAGACAGATGAACACAGAGGGGAAAAATCCCTCTAAAAAGCTGAAATATGAAAAATAAAGTGATAAACAAAAAATATGGAATACACCTTCCTAAAGCCTCGAAGAATCTGATCCCAATTAGACTGCAGCAGCTCATCTTGAGTCAAAATAACTGGAAAATAACTGAGGAGCAGAAAGCCTGCAGTGTTTTTTATGCTTAAAGCCTGTGGAGAAGCTGGGGATGTGCACCCACTGCATCTGCACTGCCAGTGCGAACATCCTCCCAGCAAAAGCCCTTGCGGAGCTGAACACCTCCAGCGCCAAGTGCAGACAGACAGGCACTTCAACATGGCATTTCACAGGGCCAACAGTTTAAAATTAAATACCTTTTAAGGTAAGCAGCTATTTTTTTTACTTGATACTTTCATCCAGCTGCCAAGACCAAAGCATGGGGTGATCTTCTTCTCCCAGAGTTTGGCTATGCTCACATAAAAAAATCCATCTAGAGGAAAGCATCTTTGAAGTGCCAGGAGCTGATATTACCTCCATCTCTTCCACAAAGGTACTGTCATTCCGCTCAGGGCTAAAGGCCAGAGAAGGGATATGTACTGTCTGAAAACCTTTTCTGCCACCTTTTTTTTCCCCCCCCTCCCAGGGATTTTTAAATTAATCTGTCTCGCAATCAATAAGCAGTAGTTTCTGCACAAATCCTGCCACATCATACAGGTAGCTGAGAGCATAATTTGGTCGCTCTTGTTCTTTCTTAAACAGCTCTGAAGTCATGCTATGTAAACCTGAGGTACAGCGGTAGAATTTAAAATCTTTTCTTATTTATTTAAAAAACAAATACAAAGCCATTCAAATGGCTATTGCTACTGATTAAAAAGGGCTGTCTCGCATTGCTGCCATTTCTATATTGCATTTCACCACCTCCCAATTCACCAGTGTCACTATCTGTTATATTAACATCTACGTTTAATTTTTTAATTCAAGCACATTCATCACCACAACTGAACATGATTTGGAGGGAAAAATACACAAAATAATTTCAAAATTACTATCACAAAATAAAAAGCAGAAGTCTTTTCTTACTGCTCCAGACAGTAGTTACATTTATTCACCTTCAACAGACTTGAGTTCCATGTGCGAGAAGAGGCAGGAAAAAGTTTACTATTAAACATTTTGATTTCAGGCATTTTCATTTGGACCCAATTATCGAAAATTCTAGTTAAAGGAAGTCAAAAGGCAAACATTTGTGTATGCTAAAATAAATTCTCTTACTTTACAATATCCCCAGGAGCTAAAAGAATACGTGGCATGACAAGAATAACTCTAAACCCACCGCATGCATTTACATTTTAAATCGAGGGAGGGTGCAGTTTTCGGGAGTCTAGTTCCACAGTCACTGAAGTCAGTAAAAGTTTAATCACTGCTGGCTTTTACAGTGGCAGAGAAAGACCAGGGACAAGCACTTTTGAGCCTTCTGCAATCATGAATGGCTCCTGTAAGATCTACTCCCACTTTCTGAAACAAATTGGCACATCAGCTGCTGCGAAGTTTTCTGCAACACAGCAGCCTTTATCACCTATTTCATACAGCTTCCCCGGTTTATATCGGACGTCCAAAGTCCCATTTCATTCCACTACTCATAGAAAAGTTGCAGCAAATACAATTTACAACATAAAATTAAAGATGCATGCGTTATCCAAAAAAAAGTGGCAAACAAAACATTATCTAGTATAAACTCTCCATTCCTTCTCTGACATAATTTATCTCATAGCAGGCCTGCTGTGATTCTAAAAAGTTTAGTGAAAAAGCCAAACCACATCTAAAGAGTGTAAGAAACAAACTTTTACAGTTTTCAGTCACAAACAGTTATAACAGGGATTACTGCATGATACTGCTAGCACCTACTTTTCTCTGAGATTCACAACACTACTTTTCTTCTAAGAGTTTTTTTCCTTCCCTTGTGAAGGAAACGGCATGAATACAGCTCAAGAAATTGAAGCAGGTAAATCTAACACATTTAACTGATAAAAGCAAACTAGAATTTAAAGCTTCCTAAGCCAGGAGTACTACAAATAAAAGAAATCTACAGTTACTGTACCTTGGGAACGCTTGCGCTTAAGACATGCAGCATCTGAATTCTCCTTATATCCTCTCCATTTGAACAAAGAAGGGAGGGAGAAGGGAGGGAGGTAGTAGAGAACTAAAAGTAAAAACACTGAGCTTCAAAGTAAAATTTTTAAAAGGGGTGTCATTTTTTTCATCAGCATTATAACTTTCAGAAAAAAAAAAAAAAGCTGGCACATGTTCTTAAAAAGTATATACACTTTAAAAACTGGTTTTTGCAGCAAAAGTGTCAGGTCACATTAGCCAAATTCAATTTCTTCACTTTTCATAAGTGTTTACAACTTCACAACAGAGGTAAAGGCATTAGTAAAAGACAGCTGGAACGCTGTAATCAGACTCACCCAGTGCCTGTCCATTTGCACGTACAAAACCATAAATGCTCTATTTGTACAGGGTAGGACACAGTCACCCTTAAGTACACACTGAAAGTTTAGGGGGAAAAAACCCTAACACCTCAATTTCAAGCAAAGCTCTATTATTTTCCCCAAAGAATGTAAGAGGATCATTAAAAGTTCAATTAGACAAAATACCAAAATATCCTACCGTTATCCTGTTCTGCAAGTCCTCAAGAAGCTGCCTTCCATGGTGAAATGCAAGTCCATGACTTTTATTAGACTCTCAATCATTTTCTTTCACTCCTCGTGAGAATATTTAAATATTAAACAGCAACCCAACAGATGCTTCCTGAGGGACTTACGTATGGGTGCTGTGTGATTATGGAAGGAATACTTTAAGGTAAGTGAAAGCTGCTGCTAGTCTGCAGGTAAAGTTATTTGAGGGGGAAGAAGCTTCTCTTGGCACTTACACAACAGGAGACCTGTGTTGACTGCGAAGTTGTTATGAGGGAGACCTTCAATACCTTCTACGCTTCTCCGGAGGTTCCCAAGCAAGGCTGACAGTGAAGCCCTACAAATCTACGCCTTCTCTGTTGCTCTCTGCAGGCCCTCGCTCATACAGTCTTCATTTCAAAATATTTCAGCCTCAAACCCTGATATAGTCAAGAGAGTGTGTTTAAATCCCATGAGAAATCAAGATTCTCCAGCCTGGCTTTGTAATGCACAGCCTGTGATGACCTGAAATGAGTTAGCCTGCTGCAGAGTGGGGAGAAACGTAACCGAATGGCATCTTCCCAGGATCTAACCCAGGAGCAGTTAATCCTCTGTGATCCAGTAACTTATGCCAGTATGAGAGTGTGATATTCCAAGCCTGTGTCAAGGGCATCGACTGCCACAGCGATGCTGGTCCAGGGTCACTCCCCTTCACACCCTCAGCTAACAGCTCTGTCAGCAGATGCCTTAATACAGATGCAAGCAAGGTACATTACTATATTACATCGGTTTTTAGAGGAGAGGAAAATTAGGCTCATAGCCACTGTACTTGGAACTTTATGGAATAATTCAGTCTACAGAACAGTTTACTGGCTGTGGCAACCCAAGAAGAATATACACAGGAAATTCAAATCAAGTATAAGAAAAAAAAAATTATCCTTTTTATGGCGAGGGTGAGAAAACACTGGTACGGATTGCCCAGGGAGGATGTGAAGTGTCCATGGTTGGAGATATTCAAAACCCCACTGGAAACATCCTGAGCAACCTGCTCTCCTTGACTCCACAGCTTTGAGCAGGGAGGTTGGAGCGGACCATCTCCAGAGATCCCTCCTGATCTGCACAACTCCTACGAATACGACTTTCCCATCTAAAGGTTAACTTGGCCAGCTGTGACCAAAAAAAAAATCTATATACACTTTTTACGAAGATAGAAAATATTATTTGAAATCTAAGACAATACATAGCAGCTATTCCAAATGCAACTTTTATGGGTTTTGCGGCATCTAACCACATGTTGAAATTCCGTAAGAAAAACCAATAAACTTAGGATGTTTCAAAATCAGTGCATTAAAAAAATTAATTCTGACTCTCAGCATTTTTTTCTATGTTTCTTGTCACCTATCACAGAATCACAGACCTGATCTCAGAGTAATTTCTGCTGAAGGGACTGCTGGAGTTCGTCTGCTCCAATCCCTCACGCAGAGCAGGATCAACTTCTAAGTTGGATCCGATTTCAAGTCTGAATCAGGTTGCTCAGGTGATTTCCAGCTGAATTTTGAGCATCTCTCTGTGCAAATACAATGAACTATGTCTATTCCTATCTTACTACAACATATATTAAGCTTTCAGCTTCACTTCACCCTAACTAAATAAATGGACCTGAAAAAGATGATGGAGCAAGAGATGAGAGGTACTCAACTGTATTTATTATAGTAACAGCTTAACAAGTATTCTTAAGGCAGAGATCATAGAATCTGAAATACTGCTTCAAAGAACAAGTGTTATAACCTGGGTCTTTCCCACAAATATTTGTAGAATTATTGTACAGTAGTCATATCTTTTAGTGTAATCAAAAAGGTCAGTATTTCTGCACAAAGGCACAGAGATATAACCCGTTCTCAGCGTGATCAAATAAACACCCCAGACATTTCCACATATTAAGGGCTGAAGTTTGTATCAAACATCTAAAATTTTGAAGCTAAGAATTTAGATCAAAAAGTCACCACACATCTTGCGTTGATATCATTTTATGTGTGCTAAGTTTGAAGAATGAATTGTTCTTAAGAAGGACAAGAAAAGCCAATACACAAAAAAGCCTAGTGTTGCCTGGATGAAAAAAAAACAAGTACTGGATAAATAATTTTGAGGGCTCAATGTTGTCTACCCATCAACAGAGCAGCAGAACAACAAATCAGATGGGGAAGCCCACATATACTGTTACAGCAGTGCAGCATCTCGTTTAGGGGTTTACGGTGTCAGCAGAGTCGACTGTTTTTAGCATAGACTTGAGCGGCAAACGCCAAGCTCTGCTCCTCAATACCGCTATAAAATCACAATGTGGCAGCTCGTGTTTTGCTCGGAAAAATTATGCAAAATTACTTTATGTAATGACAAGCCAGAAGACGCCTTCCTGAACCTGACAACGTGCAGGTTTCCGTTTGTGCAAATTTGTGATTTACCTTAACTCAAATCAAGGCTGCAGACATTTGGTTTCATGACAAAGCAGTCGAAATGCAGCCAAACCCCTAATTCCTCATCCTGAGTGTGGTTTCCTCCTGCAGCCGTATCGGTTGCTCTGTCTTAAAAGACAGAATTGCAACGTCCCTTCCTGTATCAATAATAAAATGAACTATTTAAACTGAAAAATGTATATGGATTTTGGCCAGGATCAGAGCAGACTCTGGGGTGACGGGGTGTGAAACTAGAGTGCGGTCAAGCGATGGAGGAGACGGGTGACGTCCTGGCAGCATTTGCTTGCACCAGGACTTGAGCAACATCCATCCCACCACCCTGGATTTAGACACCTCGGGAGATGATGAACTCTTTGCTCACGTCCCCAGCATCCCTCCTTGACATACAGGCATGGTCTAGGGTGGGCTGGGGAGTCGGCTGTCATAGAATCATGGAATGGTTTGGGTTTGAAGGGACCTTAAAGATCATCCCACGATCCCACGGGCAGGGACACCTCCCACCAGCCCAGGCTGCTCCAAGCCCCATCCAGCCTGGCCTTGAACCCCTCCAGGGATGGGGCAGCCACAGCTTCTCTGGGCAACCTGGGCCAGGGGCTCACCCCCCTCACACCAAAGGATTTCTGCCTCACATCTCATCTAAATCTCCCCTCTGATTTTAAAACTCTTCTCCCTTGTCCTATCACCATCCACGCCTCCTGCGCATGTTGCACTTCAGAGATCGCCGGTTAGGGCAGCTGGCCTTTGACAAGCGTTACAGGTGCCAGCACATTCAGAACTAAACATGCCTCCAAAAATCTCAGCAATTTGACTGATTTTTACAAGCAGCAACAGAGCTCTGGTACCTGGGAGCCACGTCTGTGAGCTCCTACAGGACAAAACCTTCTTGGAGACAAATCCAGGTCAGCAAATGGCAAATCAAATGGTCAGTATGGCCACCAGCGATAATGCATTAACCTGTTTGGACAGTCCCAAGAAATAAATTGCCCCATTTCTGCCTTCTGCCATAACAAATAATTTACCTGAGGAAGTCACGCTTCCAACAGCTCAGCAGACCACTGCTAGAGAGGAGCAGACGCCAAGGGGAACTGGCGACGTCAGGCACCATAAGCACAGTTCATTTTGCAAGGCATGAAATTAAATGCTTTGTAAAGATGAAAATAAAAATACCACTACAGCTTGCTCAGCAGCCTGCCCCGTGGAAAACAGAACTTGAGAAATCATTCGCCTAAACACTGTCATGTTTTCTGTTACCTTCAGCGTTTACAGCTTCACGTGCTCCCAAACATCCCTGGAAGGTGGCACGGGCATTATGTTACTTACAGGCCACAGGTTGGAGATCTCTATTCTCAAAACATTTTGCACTATTGGAGGAAGGTTTGGTTGGATCAAGAGTTTAATAACGGGGCATTTATTCACTAACATCCGATCACCAACAAAAGCCCTGGATGAAGCTTAGTGATTTCCTTGTTACAATGCTGCAATCCAGGAGCAGAATTAATAAGTCAAATTATTGGCATGGGAAATTGTGTTTTTAGACCTAAGGGTACCCTCCTACTGTGTATCCCAAAAGTAAAGATATGCAGAAAGAAGATGGGTACTTCACAGGTAACGTACATCGTGCTCGCTATCGGTTTTTGCACAGATGACTCCACAAACAGACGGGAAGAAGCACGACTTGCCCAGGACTTAAAAGAGGGCAATTCCATCGCCAGCAACACACTGGGCAGGCTGCTCAAAAGCTGAGGGTGCTAAACACTTCGTAAACTTGCTCGCAAATTTATTTTCTTCACTACAGCATTTCAGGGGACACTAAAAGAAATAAATAAATAAGATTAAATTGTACTAAATCACCAGATGAGTCTTGCATGCTAAGTTCCAGGATATTGTATGTTGCCCCGAATTAGCAGGCTGAATATGAGAATATTATCCAGAACAGAGGCAGCAAAGTGGAATCTGCTCCTTCCTAATTTTTCAGCCTACTGCCACCATTTAGAGCATGACTGGGGTCAAATCAAGAGCTAAGACATTTGCCTACTGCATGATGCCTATTTACAAGCTAGTTTTTCATTATTCATGATGCAAACTAGCATGTTCATATAAAGAAGTAATTATGTCTAAGTACTAAGAGACTGTTACAGCATATTGTATTAATTTTGCTGAGGAATTAAATGAGACGGCTAGTTTTTCATCTTTTACAATGCTTTATCACAGCGCTGTGAACAGTCACTTTGCCTCTCAATGATATTTACAGATCTATTTTCATTTTCACTAGTCTTAAATAACCGCTACCTGCAAACCTTGGTGAGACCAAAATATGTTTCATATAGGATGCAATCCCAACAAATTATAGCAACAAATTGCGGCACTGAATTCAGCGCTTCTCCAACTAATTATGTTTCACCAGCGATAATGCAAGCTTACAGCTTCTCCCAATGCCACGTGCAGATGGCAATCACGGATGGCAGCTGATCAGAGATGTATTGAGAGGCACATTATAATGACAAAACCACTTTTCGTACTTACTGTTAGCTATAATTTTCCTGCAACTCTCCTATTACTGCAAAAAAAAAATCTATTGGAAGTTATTGGTGACTTGACACATATATTACATTTTGAAGTGACTGCATGCACAGCTTGGGGATTTTATTTTTTTTGGGTTTGCCTTTTTTTTAAATTTTTGTTTTAGAAAAGACACCGATGTCTGATTTTGGAGTTTCTTTGGGTTTGGATTTGGATTTTTTGTTTTCATAAGCATCGGGGATGGTACCTTTCTCCTCACCCACCAACCTCAAATCTGAAAATTCGTGCTCCACAGACCAGTCTTTTTCTAAAAAAACTGAACTCTTCCTTACTCAATAAGGAGAATCCAAGTACAACTGAACCCATCCTTCCTTCCTTCCATCAGCGGTTACGCCACCAAAGGCTGGAAGCACTCAGCACCCATAAAGATGTGTTTTCCATGAAAAAATCACACTAGCCCACTACAAAGAGCACGGCACTCGTGGTAGGGGTGCAGCTGTACTAACGAAGCTGGGCTTCGTACCAGGGCACTGGAGCAATGAATGAGCACAGGCCCACAGAAACCCAGGTTAAAGCGCCTTTCAGAAGGGCGGTTGTACTGGCAGGGTGCTGTGGCTCAGGGCTTACACCGTTTTACACACCTACCTGACAGAGCTGTTAAAGCAGAAGACTGTACTGCAGGCTTGGCCAGAGGAAAAAAAAGATCTTTTAAAGTGGTACAAATAGGAAAAAAAAAATTCACAGAGTCCTCGCTAGCCTTGAGGGGAGGGAGAAACTTAACAACTCTCTGTACTGTTGAAAAATCTCCCTGAATCAACAAATGATATTCTGGTTTTCGTTACAGTAATTACAGAAGTAGCCTGAATGCTGCCTTGCTTTTAATTTATTAACAAGCTTTTACTTGTGTGTGCTCATGTAGCTCACACGTAAGAGCTCCTCTGTGCTCGTGGCAAAAACACAGCCACTCCTACACTCTGTAACTGCTTTTACAAAGTTGTAGTTTGAAGAAATTAAAAATAAAGTTGCTTTGTAAAGAATAACATAACCAAACCCCTACTAGAATATACTGTGAGGCCTCTGTACTTGCAGCTCTTGGTTTGTAGATTGTTCAACAAGTGAAAACCAACACACAGAAGCGATGTGAAATCCAAAAATACTGAACTTTCACTGTAGTATACTTACCTTGATCATCCAATTCAACTGTGTACATTAAATAATAGATCAGTAATTTCAGAAGGCTAATCTTAAAAATGTTAAATGAATTTGACTGATGCTCTCAGCCCCGTCATTAAAATATAAGGACTTCCATTACAGAATGAATGCCCAAGATTTACTGTAGCTGCAAACTACTCTAATAAATCCACAGACTGAACAAGGATGGAAAGTGAAATGTGACCAGTAAAACTGATACTCCCTTTAGGGCAGAATTAGGAATGCTGGCCAGAGAGCTAACAGCCACTTTGCATTTGAACACCGACTCTTCTTGTCCCATCAAGAGATTTCAGTTTGAAGTGAGATTTCAAACACAATTGAAAGATATGAAACATGAATCAAAATGGGAACAAGACATTTTTCCATGAATGTACTATTTAGTGTTCATCAAATGTGCCGCAGCAGGAAATCCTACAGCATCAAGATGCACTTAAAATTGGGAGAGCAAACTGATGCCTATTACAATGTTCCCCACTACGTAGGACAGAAAACAATCACAGATCACATTCTTAAGAAAAAACAGACCCCAACCGCCCAGAGAACATACTATAAAAATAGCAATCTAAACACTCTTACCCTCCTTCCCGTCAACAGGTTTTGATACTTCCATATCAAAGCTCTCTTGCAGCTGCTGGCCTTTGAAGCGGTTGAGATGCTCCTGTTCTATTAAGTTACTTTCCTCCTCTTCCAGAGGTTGCCATGTACCGTCAATAAACCACTGTCCACGCATTACGGGGATCTTTTCTGTTTCTGAAAAATCAAACAAGAGATTTTTAAATATGTAATTTTTTTTGATACAACAAATCGCAAACTGACAGCAGGTAAGAGAGAAGGGAATTCTGTCTGGTGCTTTGATGAAAAAGTTATACTCCCGTTGCTGGGACCCCTAACGAGGTAACCACAAACGCCTCCAGAAACACCACCACCTTTTCCAGTGGGGCTGAAGTGAGCACAGAAAGTAGCGTTAATTGGCAAACACCTGAGCTAACGAGGCCACATTTTCAGAGTGTGAGGATGTGAGACAGACAGAAAGATGCAGATTCTGTAAAGTTTATTAAGGGTTAAGTTCAAAGAACAGTCCAGCCTTAATGGGATACGCTCCTCTCTACTCAGCTGCCTTGAATTTTCAAAAAATTCAGAATGTTGTGAGACACATGCTCCTCTATAAAATTTGACTGATAACTTTGAAACCAATGGTTGTTATCAAGAGGATGCAGAATAAGGAGGAGATACAAACCCACTTGTGCTTACCCTGAGTGCACACAGCCTTGTTTCCGTTGGGAATTGCACTTACAATAACCCAAATTACACATCAATTAGCATAAAGGATGATTTTAAAGATTAAAAGGGTTTTTTCTTTATTAAAATTAGTGTTTCACCAAGGTCTATTTTCAGTCACAGTTTCAGCAAATAAGGAACTGGGTGCCCAGCATTTGCTGTCCCCGGGGAAAAAAAAAAGAGAAGTTTCTACATAAACTCTATCCTGGTGCTCATTCACCAAACTGTGCTCGATACTCACACTAACTGGGGTTGTAGGGAGCAAGAATTCTCCTCTTACACCCATCCCTGCATGCAAGCTGAGACACTAAGATCCATTGCAGCTCAGCTCAGAATTTCTCCTCCTACATCTGGAAAATCAAAAAGGAGAAATACTGTGTGTGCCTGTGCTCCATAAGCCTGTATATTCCCAGCCTCAAGGGACCACTACAGAGACAGATCTGCTGAGACCCCAGACCAGTTGGACCACTGACCTCCAGTGCAGGCTAACCAGTGCTGCCGGAAAAAGCAGTATCTACAGAGAGACTCAGCGAAACACAAACATCCCAGGTGTGTGCACACTAGCCTCTCCAAAGCAGCTAAGAACTCAACCACAAAAGAGGCGGATCAAAAGAGGAGATGAGAGAAAAACCAGGCTTTGCTCCTCAAAGATCTGTTCCTACCTGGAAGGTGGGGAAAAAAGCTGGTGAGGACAACGTAGAAAAGAAACAATAAATGCAAAAAAAAAATAAATGAAAAATAGGTAAAAAAAACCTAGTAACAAAAACTCTTCCAGTTTAAAACCCTTCCCCCTCGTCCCATGGCTCCCCTCCCTGCTCCAGAGTCCCTCCCCAGCTTTCCTGGAGCCCCTTGAGGGACTGGAAGGGGCTCCAAGGTCTCCCCAGAGCCTTCTCTTCTCCAGGCTGACCCCCCCCAGCTCTCTCAGCCTGTCCCCACAGCAGAGGGGCTCCAGCCCCCCCAGCATCTCCGTGTCCCTCCTCTGGCCCCGCTCCAACAGCTCCGTCTCCTTCTGCTGTGGGTGCCCCAGCGCTGGGGGCAGCACTGCAGGGGGGGCTCACCCAGCGGAGCAGAGGGGCAGAATCCCCCCCTCACCCCCCTGCCCACGCTGGGGGGATGCAGCCCAGGCTGGGGGGGGTTCTGGGCTGTGAGCACATGCTGACAGCTCGTGTAGACCCAGAAGTATTTTTTATACTGACTGCTTGCAGATGAGAGTGTAACGGAGGATTGTGAGCACCTCCATAATCCACTTGGAACCTCTCAACTATTCCAAATTCTTCATCCCTCAGATCACTGCACCTACAAGCTATGAAAGTAAAAGGAAAATCTCCTTAAAATAATCTCCCCACAGGGCAAGTAACACTCAAACTGTTTCCAAAGCCAATTTTGAAACCTTTCCCATAACGGATCTACAGGAAAGCAGGTTCTACAGTAATAGGGATGATGATCCACGTTTGTAGCAGAAGGAGGGCACACTTGCGGGCGATGGCATCCTTAAGTCGGTCCTGCAGCAATTAGCAAGGAGAGGTGAACAGCAGGAAAGCTCAAGGCGGGGAGGGAAGCGGATGCTGGAGGCAGATGATGAGCAAGGAGCCCAGATTACACCGAACTACCCTCACCGGGTGCTGGGAGAAGGTGTTCCCCCAGTTACCCAAGCGTTCCAGCAACTGGGAATCTCGCAGGCAACCCTACGGATGTTTTAGCAGTTTTGCACTGCTGAAATAGCTTCTCCAGATAGGAGCCAATTGTTATGCGCTGAATTTCTCACATTTTGGATGCCAATCATCCACCAGATGATTAGAGATGCTGGAGTGCTCGACTGGTGTGGTTATTTAATGAAAATGAACCCACATATATCAGAAGAACAAAAAGATCTGAGCAGCTTTAAACTGTAGAAGTTAAGAGTCACTACAAACAGCCTACAAAATTCAATTGTCTATGAAGATTTAAACTAATTTTGGAGTCTACATCCCATCAATGAAGCGTGAAACGTGAGTACTTCATTTTCTTGGAATTAAAGTTAACCACAGCATAGCTTGCACCACATACAGCCGCCTCTCATCGTGCACTTGCCTTAACCTTTGCTGGATTCCCCTACATTTCACACCTGTCAGAGATCGGCATTTCTCAGGAGAGCTAATACACACGGATCCAGTCAGGCTGCCCTCGCAAACAAAGCGCTGTCTGTCGGAAGAAATGAAATGCACATAATATCCGAGCGTACATAAAGGATCCCATTGTTGCTCAAGCAATGGCACGACTACGTCAGATGTTAATCCTTACTGGGAAAATCTGTAAGCAGTTCCTTAATTCTTGACTAAGCATTCTGACGAGGCTCCATTCACCGAATCCATAAAAAGATTTTAAAAAAAAATCATAATAATCATACGAATACTATTTTGTACTCCAAACCAAATGAACACAAGCCACCTCTTTTTCAGTTTTGAAGGGCTTTAAGTTTTTCACGTGGGAATTTCCACCTACAGATTTCTAAAATTCTAAACATTAAGCATTAAAATAAACATTTTCAGGCTCTTTTTGCCTGAGAGAGAAACTTTCCCATAGCGGCTCTTTACAAGAGCCGAGTGTAGCACTCAACAGCAGCTCTCAAACATAAGATGGGCAGCGCCTTTTCCACAAAGGCTCAGCCAGGAAAAATTGGCACATTTCAAATAAGAAAAAATTTATTGCCAAATCTTTACAGGATAGTTTAGCTTGGGAATAAACTAATATACCTGGCTCTGGATCTGGAAAGGGCATTTATATGGAAATATAAATCACTTTCAGATCCAAAGACAGATTATTCCGTGGTTCAGAATACGGATTTAAAACCTGAACGAGGCAATTCTGTTTTCCAAAGCTCAATGGGATTTTAGGGGGACCCAGGAGTTGCTACTTTTTTTCCCCCCCCTCCTTTAAACTGTTGCAGACTATTTGTGCTGCCACAGCACCCTGAACTCCGAGCTTTGTTTTATTTCAGGTTTGATCACTGTGCTACCAGGAAACCTCAAGAGAAAGCCCCCTGGGAGAGGAAGTGAGGAAATGACATTTCCTTCCATCAGAGGCGCAGTCTGGTTTAAAGAAAACTGAACACTTTCAGAATGAAAAAAAAAAAAAAATAAATCATTTTAGCACCCAACTTCACTCCCTCCTATCCACCTTCAATAAATCCATTCACATCTTGGATGATTTTAGAAAGCTTAAACTACATTCTTTCAGTTATTTTTGGTTTACGGGAGAACTAAATACACTAAATAGATATTTAAATCATGTTGTAATTTAACTTTTTGTTTCCCGATACAGAATTCCAAATCTATAATATGAAGTGTTATTTATCTTTGTCCCTACAATCTTGATCCCTAGGAAAGGATTTGCCTTGATTTCTTTACTGCCTTAAGTCTTATGCCTTATAATCTGCAGTTGGCAGTGCTGAAAGATAACTGAAAGACACCGATATATTTGGCCGTTTATACACTTGCAGGGTTTATTTATACAAGAATTTCTAAATAAATTTCAATGGCAGGGATTAAGAGCTGATGAAAGGCTCTTTACTTTAATTAGTCATACATATTGTACCACTTTCAGAAGGTAACAGTTTAAGAGATCTAGACTGTAACAAAGGATTTCTTTATTTTTACACAAAAAGGTCTCTTTTTTCCCTGAAAATCCAAAGAATAAAAGAATACAAGTGCTGTAATTAATGATGTGATGGGACGAGAACATGAGCAATTTGTGTTATGATAATCACCTAAATCCTCTGGATAACAGAAATTATGTTAAAATAAAAACTGTATGCAACATACAGCATACACATGTGCGGTAATTTATACGTATACCCTAGCTACTCCTTTTTTGAGAAGGCCTTTAAACTGTGCGATCACATCCAATATAAATTGCATGAAAAAGCTGACTAATCCATCAGAACACAGGATGAAATTTTATTTGTTTCCTGCCACCACACTGGCTGAAACTGTGCATACCTAAAATTAAATACCGTAAGCTCAGGCGCGGCTCACATAAGGCTCTTTCACCTCACTTGATTCAGAACCAGGAAAAAGTTGCAAAACCAAGAGGATACAGAGATAATAACTAAAGGTTAACAAACAGAGCTTAAACAAAAAGCCCAAAGGAGATCTGTTTTGGAAGTACCAACACCAGCCGGAAGATAAAGAGACACAATAAAATGATAAAATAATAAGATTCAGTGGAACTTTTGTTAACGCTGCTTCAAAGCTGAGGTCCTGTCCAGACGGCTCGGTGGCAAAGTTAAGGCACTATTCACTCAACCAGTCTCAAGACAGCCATAACAATTTACCCAGAAATGAGATTTAAAAGGTTCCTATAATATTCAAAAGCTCAGAAATTTAAATTAAAGCTCGTGCTTTGCCGCAATGGACAATTCTAATTTCCCACCTCTCCAAGCCCAAAGGCAAGAGCTTTGGCCAAGAAACACAAGCAGTCAGCTGGAGACACTTTTCAGTAGAGTAATTTCAGATTCCTGCTTTTCTGCACAGCATTTTCTGTTCCCTAAATTTGACTTCCCTACGACCACAGTTGCAAGCAATTTGCAGCACGTGAGGATGATATCTGCACCAGCTAAAGGTAACTGAGGCTACTGTGTGACAAGCTGAAAGCTATTTAAATAATGAAGGGATGAATGTGTGGGAACTTCAAGTCTGGGTGGGGAGAAGGCAAAAATGGTCCCGTTTTTTATTTTCTTTAATTTCCTAAAGGCCTGATAAAAGTGCTGAACGTCTTATGCCTTGGAGCACAGCACTCCTAGCACCTGTAATACACACAAGAACCTGCATACTGACATGACCCACTGAAATAACGTATTCCAAAATAACACCAAGGATGACTTCCGGAGCCTTTTTAAAATTTGCTATCCATTCCTACTATATCAAGCCTAAAATTGTATTTTGGGTAAATTAACTACTGCACAGCTCGTAAGACTTCTTGCTAGTGCAAAGTTAAGTTTAAGGACAGGTATTTCTCTGTGACGGCAGCCACGGCCACTATTGCCTCTACAGAAACAACGATTTGCAGATGCTGTTTTTGCCAATGCAAATGCAGAGAGCAGAGTCTGCAGGGCAAGATCTGTTCCTCCTCCTTAGTTCCCTCATGGCTGGGTTTGTAGAGTTTCGTGAAGTTAAAAAAAACAAAACAAACTCAATAAAACCCCCCACACCCCTTTAAATAAAAAAAACCCTCACGAGGACAGGAAGCTTATTTATGAGAATAGATGGTTACAGAAACCAATCATGAGATTAACGATTTCTGTGTTTTGCTGTCAGTGCCACGATCATACTTGCTGGGTGAACAAACAGGTGTTACAAAAAACCAGCCCAAAACTAAAACGTCACTATTTCACGTTTACTAGGTAACATAACACACATTGATTTTTTTTTTTTAATAGCTTAATATTCTATAGCTTTCTAGCTTTTCCCCTAACACAGTATTTCAGAATAGAGCAGGTTACTGACATTTAAATAAATGGAGCCACTCACTTAATCACAGCCCGGGTGACCTTCCTTTGTTTAACCACAAACACATGCAATCTGTTCTGCTCTTTCAAAAGCACCAACATAACCTGAAGAGGAGTTCAAGGGTGAAATCCCGGCCTCAGAAAACTTAACAGAGCTACACGAATTTACAGCGCACGGCTTTTTTTTTTTATTCAGCGATCGAGGTGAAAAGAGATTTCATCCACTGAGCAGTAAAGGGTATTATTTTGCTGGCCCAGCAAATAATTCTAAATGGCTTTATTGAAGCAATTTCGAAATTACAGGTGGAAGTTACTTTCGAGTTTCACAGCGACTAAGCACATTAAGAACAATCTGATCGGCAGGGATGAGATTTTCTTCCCAGACTCTGATCTCCACAGATCAGCCTTACACGCAGCAAGGGAGGAACACGCACTTTGATCCGCTGAAAATGTGAAACTGACTCTCTTTTACCGAGATCACCTGAAATATTCAAGCAACAGCTTGTAACTGCTTTTCCCTGAACCATTTTTCATCAGTTTACACAAACTGAGCAATCCAAAATAATAAGGACAGGCTGAACTTTGGGGCTGGTTCAAATGCCAAACGCAGAAGGAACCCCTCAAAGAGAGATAAACGCCCTCAAAGTCCTCTCTCATCTCAACTGCCGCACATCACCCCAAAATATAGTCTGTATCACGTTTTTCAAGAAAGATTTATCTGGTTTAAGACAGTAGTTTAATTCAAATCTCTACAATTGCTCTTTACATAGACTTGAACCTGGTGGTCCAAGTCAAAACCCTAAAGCCCACCTTACCGGCTGTGTCCGTGATAAGCGAGAAACGCTCATCAAAAAACCTTGTCCTGCTGAAACATGAAGCAGGGCTGCAGTTCAGAGCTTTATTTTTATTGAATCCTTACCAATTAAAACAGTTCACCACATTTCAATACTAGTACTGTGAAATGAAGCACCTCCACCACCAGCATTTGCTGCTGGGGTCGGTAACATGCAGGAGCAAAGCTCCTCATCAGCTCTTTTTTCACCCAGAGAAACTTGCATTTTTTTGAAACCGCGTTAGGTGAAAGCTAAACCGACCCACAAAAGAATGACTGTGTCACATGAAAAACATGTGAGCACCTCCTAACACGTGAGCACGTCCTCAAATCCCACGGAAAGCCATGGGACTTTTGGTCAGTCCCTCAGCTCAGCGTGTGCTCTCCTGGCAGGCTTTCATCCGTCAGTTTGGTTATCGAGCTCTCACCCGCGCCGAGCAGCGACGGTCACATATGTACAGTCTGAACATTCCTATACAATAATATCTTTAAAAAAAGAAGAGCAAGATTTTTCCTGTGCAAACCTCAGACCAACCAAGACGAAGCTATTCCAGGGCACACCAACCTTTGCTTTCATCTTTTCCCATCTCCTCTGCAGGGTTTTTTTTTTCCCTGCACTCTCCTCCTGGCCTCACTTCCCTTTTCTGCCTATTCTCATGATTTCTCTACACTTTCATGTCACTTCTTACTTCAATTTTTTTACCCGATAGAGTTCCCCACCCCTTGAGAACAACAGATTTTATTCTCTTTCACATTAAATATCACTGCATGGCATCCCACTTGCACCTGATGCTCCCTTCATCCCAGCGCTCACAAACCATCCTATTTACACCACTTATAAACTCTGGAGCTTCTGGTTTGGCTTCAGCTACTTGCAACATACTCAAACACTCAAAACCACAACTTCATCTTCACTTCTCTTCAACCTTACACATAACAACTGAGAGAACTGCTCACGCTTCTTAACTTCTTGTTGCTTTACAGATTTTTCTTCCATCTAGCCCTTCTGCTTACTAACTTACACAGTGTCAGCTCTTACCTGGTGGTCGTGCTCCTCTCGGAATAAAAAGGAGCTCTGCCCAAGGTCTCTCTGCCTCCAGTATCATTTTTTCCCTAGAAGAAAAAATATTGCTCCCCTTTCACGCACATACATGCAAAAATTCACCTGCCATCTATATTAATCTAGCCCTGTCACCTCCAAATTAAATCCCATCCTGTTTCTTTGATATCGCCACAGTTGAATCAGCAGTCAATCTGTGTTATTGTCAGAACAGAACCGATCCTTCTCATCCCACGAACATTTTCTGCTTTCTCAGTTTCAGTAGCTAACACCCTGTCATCACCCACAACTTGTGGCCCAAGTATTCCCTGCATCTCTGCCGCCTTCCTCGTTGACCACATCCAGCAGGAAAATTGCTGGATCACACCAAGGGCAAGCACAACTTGCTTTCCAAGATGAGTCCATCCTACTCTGCTGCAGCCGACACCACCCGCCGGGGTCTGGTATCATTTACAGCAGTAAGACAACAGATTCGTTTTGCTTAAATAAAAACCGAGGAAGAAACTTGCCCTCAAAGACGCATCCAAGCGAAGTGGTGCCATCTCCCACCTGTTCTAGTGAACGTATCCTAAATGTCACAAGTTCTCTCTACTGAAAGAAGGAGATGTACCAGAGACAAACACAAACAGAACATACATACAAACAAATGTAATTTGTGATTTAATAGACAAAGCACTGCAAAGCTAAACATTGTTTTTCTGGTCGGGAAAGAGCTGGCCAAAACTAACTAAGCTACAAGATACTTTTGGAAGGACAGCATGGTAAGAACAGAGGCAGAAAAGTAAAACCCAGGAAAGATTTTGAGCCGCAAAAAGTCATGCTTTACCTCGCCGTGTAAACTATCGGTATTTCATTTGCAAAATAACAACATACCTGGAGAGAACAGCAAGAAAATAGTTTTCAGGAATTCAATCTTCGATCAAAAGTTCCTTTACAAAAAGGAAACTCCATCAACCAAGTTCAAAGACTGTCCAACACACCAAGAGCAATGTTCTAAGCATGCTGTAAAGCAACTAAAAATGTGTTCTGCTGCTAAAACCAGACTAAAACAAATGCAAGCCACAAAACATACTGGTAACCTCTTGGTTCCAAGCCCTTAACTTTCCTCTTTGCCTCATGAATCTGTTTTAATACTCTTTCTGTTCCAGAACACAAACCCCGCAAAACAAGCATGCAGCCTCCGAAGAAATATCTGACATGGATTAAAGCGGCCAGGCAAGAGGTTTAGTGGGGCTTGAAGGTAGGTTTAGGGGTTTCCAGTCTGCAAAGCGTCAACCTACAAATTCATGCTGCCAGCTTCAGGGACGGCACGAGCACGCAGGGCTCCTGCACAGAACTGATGGCAAAGAAGCATCTGACAGCTCGGAAATGTTGATTTTTACAGTCTTGATAACGCAGCCCCGAGAACCACCAGTGGCTGAGGTATGAACGGCTTCTTATCTTACTGCTGATCTCCACCTCCTACATCAAAACAAGCACATGATGAAAAAAATCTGCGAAGAAAATAGCCTTTTGTAATCATCCGGTGCCAAGCATCAGCTGCCACGCTCCGAGATTTCTCAGTAATCCTGACCAACTCAGGTAACACTTCCCTGGCATTCACCTCTCATTTTGCAGACGCTCAATCTGCAGCGGCTTTTCACAAGGTGCTAATGATTACCTCTTCTTCCAGCTTACAAAGCAGCACACAGGGAGCTTACAAAAGAAAAGAAAAGGGTCTTGGATATTTCTTTCAGTACAAGCTTAAAGGCAGATGAAACAGTTTTTTTAAAGCTGCCCATTTCCAGCCTGAGCATACAAATTTTGAAACCTGTATGCTGTATTTACAGGTATTCCAGGCTATGGTCAGTAAAATATCTGTTATACCAGTATAGCAGAAGTCACTCTTACATATTCACTTGGGGATGGTCCTAGTGAATAAAATGTTTTTAAATACAACACGGGGTATTTTACTTTAATAGACTTCTACAACTATTAGGTGCAAAACCATACATGTTAAAAACCAAACAAAAACGTATAAAATATCACTCCTTATGTCCACAGAAGACAAGAAGCAGCCCAACTCCAAGTTACTCACTTATCTGGAAGCCTACACTAATAATTTTCATCCTCTTGTGCTGCCTTTGCTGGTTCTGCAATACTAATTAAATAAATCCCAGAGGTCACAAGGTAAGGATAAAATTCTCAGTAATTAACCTGCTCAAATTGTAACTCAGTCTGATATTCCTGATGTTACAAACGAAGCCTGTGATGAGCTTAAAATTTCTGAAGACGTGAAGTGAAAAAAATATTTCAGCACGTGTCAAGCTATAGTCAACATATCCCTGTCATTAAGACGCCACAATAGCTGACGAACGGTCAGCGCGTTCAGTGTTGTAGCTGTGCGATAGCAGCCTTCCCTGAGCATGGCACACGTGAAAAAAAGAACAACAAAAATGGGCAAGAACAACAAAGATAAAAGCTTTTGACCTTTGCTCCGAACTGAAAACGTGTATCAGCAGAACCAGATAGCATTTTCTGTACTCTTTAACGTGCACCTTGGAACATTTACATCGGTTGTAGTTAATAAACCTCATCCTCGTGGCATCAGAGCGAGACTTTCCTCCCTTACTCATGGAATTTGCTCATGGAATGCCACCACTGGCTCCCTCCCACACACTACAGCAAACCAGCATAGTAGCTAGCTACCCTTTGGGTACAAAATTACACGCATGCTGTCAAATGGGAATAATTCAGGAATAACAAGACCCTCAAAAGCACAGATGAGACGGAATCCTCAGGATCTCATCTTGCTGGTTTCTCAGGTCTGGATGCAGCACTTGGGAGGAAAGAATAGGAGAAAGGCAAGAGCGCTCACATACACAGGGAATAGAGGCAAGGAAGTGTGCAAGTGGAGGAGGAGTTAGACCAGAAGACACTGAGAGACCCTTCAAACACAAAAAGTTTATCTCAGTCTTGTGAGTGAGTGGACTTGCTAATAAGAAAAGACTTGAGCACTCTCCTTAATCAGCTTTCCGAGGACTAAAAAACATCCCTGTCATTAGTCTTCTCAGGACTGTGAGTTTATTTCTCCCCTGCCCAGCACCGCTTTCTGGTGCTAACCTCTGGGAATCTCTCCTTCCCAGCAGCAGAAGTCGCCTCGGCGCAGCGTATGCTGTCATTTGAAACATCTGCTCCTCAGGCTTAATGAGACTGCATCAGCTTCCAAAATGGACAAGGCGCAGAGTCAAGAAATTAAACCTTTAAGCTGCTGATGAGCACAGCCTCCTGCTCCCGTTACCGGGCGCAATCCTGCCTCACCTGACAGCTCTGCTCACCCGCTCCCCGCGGCACGTTATCAAGAGGGATGGCAGCAGCTTCCTCACCCCTTGGATGACCTGCATCTTCTCCTTCCAGAAACCATGTGGCAGAAGCATCAAGTACCAGGACAGTCTCTATCGCTCGGCCGCTCTGCATCTCTCACTCTACTCCTTAACATTTCCCTTGTCCTTGAAAGAATGCAGTTGGAAAGCAAGTTCCCAGGGATGACGGGTGAGCACAGCTTCTCTGCTGCAGGAGAGCAGATGTCCAGTGAGGCGCCGGGAAACATTCCCCCCCAATGAAGCGGCAGAAGAGCTGAGGTGTATGCTCCTCTTTCGTCTCTGTTCCCCAAGGGTCCCTCTCCTCCAGGAAAGCAGAAATCCAAAGGGAGAAGGAGTGCATCACCACCTCATTTTTAAGCTGAGGGAGTGAAGTAAATACCTCTCTAGTGGAAGAGTAAGAAGCAAGGACTGTGTGTGCACCCAAGATGCCTGTTGCATTCCCTCCAACAGAAAGGAGAAGTCCCATTTCATGCCCCCTCCCAGTGGACAGGTGACGGGGAAGGGAAGATGATCATCATCTTCCTAGTGGAGATGACACGGGTAGCAAAGGGATAGCCAGGTATCAGCCCTCTCTTCCAGCATTCCTCACTGAGGAAGAGGGATCAGAAGCATGCGTGTGGCGAGGAGGCGGTGGACAAACAATTGCTGTTTCTACCCTGCTCCTTCTGGAGGAAGAGCACGCATCTCGGGGGAAGGGGGAGTTTAAGACAAATATCCACCCTCACTCACCCTTTGGTTAGGAAAAGGGAAGCATAAGCAAGAAGGTTCTCAGCCACCTTCCCTCCTGCTTCCTTCTGCATGTGTCAAGAAATAAGAAGATGCCCAGAGCTCCCTTCTCTGTGTCTCTGTATGTGGGTGTGAACGTAGATCCCCCTTTCCTCCAGGTGCATAGGCACCAGGGGGCAAGAGGGAAGGACACTCAGTTCCTTT
>VXBO01011453.1:0-11389 GCA_013400135.1 Rhinoptilus africanus
CCCGCCCCACCGCCGCCCTGTAAATGACGAAGCCGGGGGGGGTTTGTGGTTATACAGACCAAAGGGGGGAAACGGCTGAGGTGGGTGTGTGTGGGAAGCGATGAGGGAGGCGGGAGAGATGCTAATTAACGTGGTTAGTGCTGTAAGGAGACCCCTCGGGTGGAGCGGGGCTTGTTGCCCCGGCTAGTGCAGGCCCGGGGCTGGGGGTCCAGCCTCTCAGAGCCCCGGGACACACAGGAGGGCTCTCCTAATCCCAGGAGTACTCGCACCCATCTCCTAACTGGCCAAGTCAGATTCCCGTGGCCCCCAGCCACTGGGGAAAACATACAAGAGAAATCACCAGAGCAGTTCACAGAGATTCACGTTTGCACAAGTTACGGTGACTGTGCTAGCTTGGGAACCAGGCTGAGGGGAACTCGAGAGAGTTAGAGAGCTGTTCTCGCGTGCTGACCACACTGCAATTTGTATTAATGAAAAACATTCGAAATGAGCTCTTTTTTTTTTCTTTTAAATAAAGTAGTTCTCTACTAGCTTGCACGAGCTAGGCATCCCCCTAAAAAGTGGATAAGGACTGTATGGAGTTTGCCTTAGACATCTTAAGTCTTTGAAACAGCAGCATACTGATCCGTCTTGTTTTGGAACAGGTGAAGGGTGAGGAAGAGGAGGAGAACACCTTGGAAGTGAGAGAGACTAAAGTTAAGGGCAAAAGGTGAGTGTTACCCTCTAAGGTCAGTACTTCGAGTTGTGCATGGGGCTTCAAACATTGTCGTCACGGTGGAGTAGAAATAGTACCCCAAACCCACGTACCTAGAGATCCTGGAGTCTTTTTTTTCCTGAAGAGATCCACTCTGTACTCAGGCTGCATCCTGGGGTGCTACAGAGGCAGGGAACACAGTTCACACAAGCAGCCAAATCCAATTCCTGCAGACCCAGAGGCCCCGGTCGAAGTCACTTCCCTCCCTCAGATGCTCTTTCCTTGGGGGATCACACACGTGGTGTTAGGTCTCTGCACTGACCCCAGCACATAGCAGCTTCTCACAGCCACCCATAGCTGCTACTGAGAGGAGAGCCCTATAAGGGAGAGAATCACTCTTAAATGCAGCTCAGCTGCCTTTGAGGGAGGCGGGGGGACACAGCTGTGTTTAGTCTCTTGTACTCAGTGCCTTAAGTAATGCCCTGTTCCTTGGTTAAAGAGCATCAGGTTAAGAGAAGCATTATAGCTATTGTCATGCTCTTACCCATTGCTCTCTTTTGACATCTCAAATGATAGTCAGTGGTGATTACAGAGAGGTTGTAAGTGCTCTTTGGTTGTGTCCCCAGAGCACCGCTCTTAGCCTGCGATATGGGGAGTACCAAAGTGCGCTGGATGCTGTGGCCCAGCGTGGGCTGTTGCCCGCTGCAGGGAGGGAGGATGCTGTCTTTTGCCTGGGGCTGTGCACTGCCAAGCTTGGGATACTGTGCATGCACTGCAAGACTGGGCGGGCGGGTGCTTTCTGAGCCATGAGCGCTGAGAAATAAAGGGTGCTTGTAAAGTGGGTCAAAAGCATGGTGCCGCTGGGTTTCAAGAGGACAGTAGCTGTTGAGTTCAGTTGCCAAGGTAGACCGTAGTTTCTGATATATCTGGAGGCCTCATGTGATCCTGTTCTTGGGCCACCAGGCATGACTTGAAGTCCATTTATTTCTGTCATCACCTTGTTCCATCTGGTGCATCCTTCTGGGTTTGGCAAAATCTCGATCCTTTCTGTAGAATCTCAGTACAAAACCATCCTCGTGTTTTGTCCATTCTGTAGTTTCAGATCCTGTGGGCAAAAAGCTGAGAATGAGCAGACTTTGTGGGAGCAGGTGCTTAAGATGTTTGTGATTTTTCTTCTGGACGTTTGCACATGCTTCCTCTGATTCAGATAATTCTTATTATCTGGAGAAGAATGGAAAAAATCCTGCTGAAATATGCTTTATAAATGCAGAACTAGGGAGGGGAGTGTGTCACCATTCCCCTTCCAAAATGGGAGCCAGCTGTTTCTGTGAAGCAAAGACTGTAATTGTGACTGGACATAGTTTACCTTGCAGTGCCTCCTGTCCTGCTTCCCCAGTCCAGAGTAAGCACCACCCTCTGGGACAAGGCATCTCTACGCCTTGGAGGAGCAAATAAAATATTGGTTCCAATCACACACGCAATGTATGCGATATATGGGCTCCCATCCACAGGGTCATATTCAGGGGTTGGATCTGATTGCTCTTTCAGGGGAGATCACACATGACTTACCCATCTTCTCCCTTCCAGTGGAAAATTCTTCTCTGTCAAGCTGCCATCTCCCTTGGCACCAGGAGCCAAGGTCCGTGTATCTGTTGAGATGGTTTTCACACATGTCCTGCAGCCCTACCCCACCCACATCACCCAAAGTGAGAAGCAGTTCGTGGTCTTTGAAGGAAATCACTATTTCTACTCACCATACTTCACCAAGACCCAAACGACCCGAGTCAAACTGGCCTCTAGGAACGTGGAGAGTTACACCAAACTGGGCAACCCTTCTCGTACTGAAGACACGATTGAATATGGCCCCTTCAAGGACATTCCTCCGTATAGCCAGGTAAACGTCTGTGCAGAGAGGCTGTGGCTCTGCAGAGAGCATCTTGCAAACATGGCACCTGCGTCTCAGAGGCTGGAGAGCAGGAAGCAAAAGCTTCTGTGTAAGAATCACAGGTGAAGCCTGAGTTAGCCCACGTGCAGGCTACGAATGTGTTCCAACCCGGTGGTATTAGCACAGACGTGATGGCTGACCGTTGCTTGGTGTCGACAGAACAAACCAAGCCAGTTTGTGCATGGTTCTGGCAGGGGTGTATTTGTAATGGGGAAGATGGCATCTTTAGCCTCCTTACTGTTAAAACTCAATCAGACATGTGGGGTGTGATCTCTGAGTACACCCCAGGTACCCTGTGGGCACTGGACTGGGGTGGCTGAAACCTTCCCGTGCGGTCAGCTTCACCTCTCTGCAGAGCATGTAAAGGAGGTTTCTCTGTGGGACGTGCAGGCAGGTAATTGGGAGGGGAGGTTGCTCCTTACTTCAGTTCTAACAGTTTATATTTTTTCTTGTTAGGACCCTCTGAAGGTGCACTATGAAAATAACAGTCCATTCCTGACCATCACCAGTATGACCCGAGTCATTGAGGTGTCTCACTGGGGGAACATTGCAGTTGAAGAGACGGTTGATTTAAAGCACACAGGAGCAGTGCTGAAGGGACCTTTCTCCAGATACGACTACCAGAGACAGCCAGACAGTGGGATCTCTTCTGTCAAGTCTTTTAAGGTTGACATTTTGCCTTTTTTTTTTAAAAAAACCGTGGCTTCCCCCTTTCTTATGTTCCCAGAGGGGAAAAATAAAAATACAGATGTCCTGTAATGGAAATAGGGAATATTAATAAGGAAATATTAAAGCTCTGATATATTTTCAGAGAAGGCTCATACTAGATAGCTTCTGGAGGTAGAATTAGGAAGTTACACGCTTAATCGCATCTGTTGGCCAAACAAACTGCATATACCAAGATGTGTAATGCTTCTCCATGCTCACACCCCTCCAACCTCAGGGACCCTCTAAAACACCCTTAATCCCTGTGCTGACAGCTCTTCTTTCCGTTTTCCACTGTGCAATGGCTGTTCGTTCTGTCCCCACCCTCTTATATTCAGAGTTGCCTTTTCTGTCATATCCTCATGTTGAACGGTATTAATTGGAAACTCACCCATTCATTCCTTGCTCACAAAGCACTCAACAAGAGTTAAAGCAGTGGCTCTGCTAGACAGATGTGAAAAATATTACGTGTTTTCATCTGAACCAAAACCTTTCTCGCTGCTTGAAGCCTCCAGGATTGATTGTTGTAATTCTCTAAGGTGGTGCAGCCAAACAGAAATCTCATTTTGCAGAGCGTAAAGCCAGCAAGCTCAGTGAGCTGGGGCAGCGGGCTGGAGTAAAGAGGGAATTGCTGTCCTGTTGGGCACAGCGAGATCCCTTGCTGTCTGGGAAATTTGAAACTAGGCTGGAGAAATCACATTCATTTAGAAGCCAAGTGCTTTTAGTGCTGGCAGCCACTTCTGTAGCTGATTGCTTAAAATAGCACAATTTTACCACTCAGTGCAACTGAATGGCCATTTTGTCATCTCCCATGGGGGAGCGCAGTTTCTCGATGCTTAACAGCCATTATTGGTTTTGCCAGTTTCGCTGGGAATAGCTCTTAGCCAATGCACTGACTGTTGCTTCTCTCCATACAGACCATTCTCCCGGCTGCTGCTCAGGATGTCTATTACCGAGATGAAATTGGAAACATCTCCACCAGCCACCTCCTTGTCCTGGATGACTCTGTGGAGATGGAGATCCGTCCCCGCTTCCCGCTTTTTGGAGGATGGAAAACCCATTACATCATTGGCTATAACCTGCCAAGCTATGAATACCTCTACAATCTCGGTGGGTGGCACAGGGGAAGGGAGTAAGAAACCTTCTCCTCTGTGTTAAAAGGTGGTTGCTGTACAGTAAAGAACTCAAAGCTGCAGTACACTGCACCTTAGCAACAACAGTTGCTAGCTATTATTTCTAGAATATGCAAATCCACCTTCTTTTCTGTGCTTCCTTCAGGTTTTTGTAGATATCTGGTTAAAATATACTGGAGTGAGCTAGTGCCCCCTGCTGCACAATGTATCCATCCGAATTCTGCTCTTGCTTCTGTTAGGAGCCGAGCTTCAAGATTGCCTCTTGTTCTTTGGGGAATTGTAACCACCCTCTGGTCTGCACTCTCTTAGGTGATCAGTATGCCCTGAAAATGAGGTTTGTTGACCACGTGTTTGATGAGCAAGTTACGGACTCTCTGACTGTCAAGATTGTCCTGCCAGAAGGTGCCAAGTAAGTGTCATTACTCCTGGCTTGTTACTGCAAACAATGCTTGGTTGGTGGCAATTCTCCAGCCTCCCCTAACAGCCTGAGGACACTGAAACAAAACCATGACTGTGCGTGTGGAGGAGACCTTGAACACAGCTTTGCTTCCTTTTAGAGTGTCATTTAAACTGTGTAATTGGCCTTGTGCTAGAGGCCGCAGTTGGCCAGCCAAGTCCTAGGTTACATCATCTCAAGCAGTGTAGAATCATATGGGACTCTGGCTTTATCCGCAGGAATATCCATGTGGACAGCCCGTATGAAATCAATCGTGCTTCAGATGAGCTTCACTACACTTACTTGGACACTTTTGGACGTCCAGTTATTGTGGCACACAAGAACAACCTGGTGGAGCAGCACATTCAGGACATCGTGGTGAGTGTGGCATGTGTGTCCGCGTGGTTTGCCTGAGCAGTTGCTCCTCCGAATTCAGTGGCACGGTCAAAACACCCATATTGGGTTGCAGAAATAAATACCTGCTGGATGGCGTGGCCAGTTCTGCTGCTGCCCGAGGGCGGTTCTCTCCCGTAGCGATGTGGGTCATCGCTCAGTGTTTCAAACTTCTCTCCTAGATTCATTACACCTTCAACAAAATCTTGATGCTGCAGGAGCCTCTGTTGGTGGTTGGAGCCTTTTACATCTTGTTCTTCACTGTGATCGTCTACGTGAGGCTGGATTTCTCCATCACTAAGGTGCAGTATGACAAAGAGCCCTGTGGGAGTGTTAGTGGCTTACTCAGCTGATAGTTGGAGGCTTTTAATACCAGTAATTCTCACTGAATTTTCCCTATGATTGGACATCTTACTGATGCTTAAATGGAGCCCTGTTTTCATGCTGCCTGAGCATTGATACTCCTGCAGGGTTTGAACTGGTGTGCCAAGGCTAACCCCAGCTTTGCCTTCTGGATGAAAAGGAATCCGTCCCTGAGAAGCAGGGATGTCTGCAATTCTCCTTCTGCAACATTTTCACTTACTTTTGTTTATGTGTTGGGCTGGGCTGAGTGCTGAAAGGTGCTTGCCCTAGTCAGTACTTGCACCATTTAGCTAATTACTGACAGCTGATTTAATTGCAAAGGGAGCAGTTTCTGTAACAGTCCTGAGGCAGGTTGCAAGCACGGCTTGATGCACATCAGAGGTACAACTTCTTTGATCTTCCCTTCTGTCCTCTTGCAGGACCCTGCTGCTGAAGCTAGGATGAAGGTTGCCTGCATCACAGAGCAAGTGCTTACTCTGGTGAACAAGAGACTTGGGCTGTACCGTCACTTTGATGAAGCAGTGAATAAATACAAGCAGTCACGGGACATCTCCACCCTGAACAGTGGCAAAAAGTCTTTGGAGACGGAGCACAAGGCCCTTACAAGTGAAATAGCCTCTCTGCAGTCTAAACTCAAGACAGAAGGCTCTGACTTATGTGATAAAGTAAGAAATTCTAATACTTTTTATTTAAGCTTTCCTGCTCTGGGCTCTATGAAGTATTCTAGGTGAGTTTTAATGTGGGGTTTAGATTCTGCAGCCTGTTGGGTTTTTTTCCTCCTCTGAAAATGGCTCGATCCTTGCCACGGGGTCTGGAGACCGGTTTGTTCTTTTTGCAGTAATCTTGGTTATGCAGCTCTTGGTTAACCAGCTGCATGAGTGCAGATTAATGCTTTTGTAACACAATCCTTCTGCTTCTCACTGAGCTCATGGCAGTGACACTTAGGCAAAAATGGAAGCTATCAACACGTTATCAGTTCTGACTTTACTACTGACACCAGCCAAACCAAAATCTTCTCCCTCGTCTTTTTGTTGTTGTTGTTGCTCAGGTGAATTTGGTGCTGACAGAATTTTGGTAACATGATGCTTCTCAAGGGGTATTTCTCTGTACCATGTTGAAAGCCATGGCACAGTGAGCACACGCCCACTAACCTTTCCTTCCTCCAGCACTTACCTGGAACAGACACTTGACCCCAAGCAAGGGACACCAGCCTCTGAGGCCCATTCAACCAACAGGCACCTTGCTTAATCTGTTATTAACTCGAAGAGTTGCTCTGCCACTGCCGACTTGCTTCTTGCACACCATTAACATTAACTGTAGGGACACAGCTCCCAGTTGTCACAGTTGTGATTTAGCTTGAAGCCTTTAAAATCTGTCATCAAACACTCTTTAACAGTCACTGCACCGTTTTCCTGCCAGTATGGCTGCTGGGTCCTTGGAGTCCATTTATTTGCACTACTTAATTATCCATTCATGAGATACTCCTCATAATGTGATGCCAGAGAGAGATGATTGCTCAGAAGGCAAAATTCGGGGATTGGAGATGTTTCCACTTAGCACCGACTTCATTGTTTGATGCAGCTTTACCGTCTCTTCTAGTCCAGTTTCACTGTAGGGATGTTTTTTTGTCTCCTCTAATACTCCCTTTATTTCTCACCCTGTAAGGTAAGCGAGATCCAGAAGCTCGACGGCCAAGTCAAGGAGCTCGTTCTGAAGTCCTCAGTTGAGGCTGAGCGGCTGGTAGCTGGCAAGCTCAAGAAGGACACGTACATTGAGAATGAGAAGATGCATTCCAACAAGCGCCAAGACCTGGTCACCAAAATCGACAACATCCTCGACGCGCTGTAACTCTGGTTTAGTGTCTGGGTGGAGGGGAGAGGTATGGAGGGAGATGAGAAGCCTGGGAGTGGATACACTTTGAGCCAAAACTCCTTCCCAGCAAAATTAGGGGGAAAGTTGATGTGAAATGTCTGAAAGTATGTTTTGTTTTTAGATTTTTCTAGAGAGCCTGTCTGCTCAGCAACATGTGCTGTGCAAGGGACCATGACATCATGCTGTTTGGCTGGGTAACAGGGTTTCTTTACCAGAGGTGAGACTTGGCCAGGTTATAAAACAGTCTCGTGCTTTCAGTTTTCCCTGTATAGATGTGCCCTGACTAAATGCGCACAAACGGCCAGTCTGAGCGCAGACACGCTCGTGGCAAATCTGAATGTTGCATTTCCAGAAAGATTAAAAGATGCTTTTGTTCTACTTCGAAATAAACCCGCCACTGCCTCACCTTTCCGTGTTGTGCCGGGGTTGGGGGAGGCCGAAGCGCTGGCCAGAGGGGCTGTCCGGCCCTGTCCTGCCCGCAGGCAGGCAGCGCGCTTCCCTGGGGAGCAGAGTTCATCTCTGACCGCTCCTGCCGGCTGTGTGCCTTGAAGGCAGAGCTCTGCTGCCCTGCAAAGCCCTGACCCAGGCAGAGGAGAAACCAAGCCCTTGTTACCAAAGTGGTTTGAGATCCTAATACATGAAGAGCCAGAAAACAGCAGAATGGGCCGCTGTTCCTGCTGATGCCCTGCCCGGAGCTGTGATGGGAGGCAGCTGCCTGCGGGTGGATGTTTCTGCAGGGCAGGGGTGGTTAAGTGGTGCGCAGCCTTCTCCGTTGGGCATCCCAGTCACCTGTGGGAAGCATACTCGGCAGAAGGCTGGGCTAGAGCATGGATGCACGGCAGAGTGATCTGAGCCACCCCAGAGGAGGCTCGTGCCGCCGGCGGCTCTGTGGGGAGGGGAGGTGTGCCGCAGTGCCTGCACGGGCTGGCAGCGTGTGGGGCTTGGGGCAAACATACCCCCATGGCTGCAAGCCCTGTGCCTGGACACACGCAAGCAGATGGACGCTTCCCAGCCCTTTGCTAGGCCACCTGCACCGCCTGTCTCTCTGTCCCAGGCCCACCTAACTGTGATCTGTCACAGACACGCTGTCTCTGCCCCTTACTAGCCCCATCTCGGATAGAAGTTGTCCTTACCCTCTCCTGGGATGCTTTGCTCCTTTCAGGGAGGATGCAGTTGGTAGGAAAGCCCTTTGCCCCAGGCCACACGGCTTCCAAAGCGGGTTTGGTAGGAGTGTTTTGGTGCAGGCCTGAGCCCAGGTGCCCACCCCATTCTGTGCTGGGTGCCAGCTCCCTCCCATGCCCGCAGACCTCACCCTGCAGCGGGGTGGGCAAGCCCAGATCCCCCCGCCCCTGCTCCCTGCGCCAGTGCTGTTGGGAGCCCTGAAACTGTGAATCCTGCCTGCCCAGGGTGGGGATAACCAACAGCTAAAATCAAATCATCGTTAACTCAGTGGGCCAAAACACAGGTATTCGTGGAGGTACCAGGGGCTGCCAGACAGGCGCTGCCTGTGGTCACACAGGCAGGTCCAGGGGAGAAGAAGAGGGATCACACTGATGATCCCAGAGCCACCCTTAATTTTCCATTCCTCCTGACAGAGGAAAGGCAGTGCCACCCTTCCTTCCCCATGTCCCGCTTGTGCCTGGCTTCGCAGGCACTCCAGACCGCTGAGGGTACAGTGGAGCTTGTGGTGACCATTACAGAGCCCTGTGGGGACGATGGTGCGTCTTTCCCTCCCTGTGCTGAGGGCTCTGCTCGATCAGCACCACAGCTCAGCCCTTATGGATGCTGGGCAGCTTCAGATCCTGCTTCTTAATGGAAACCACGGCTGCAGAGACAGCAGCTATAAATAGGCAGGATGAATATAGGCAACCCCAGCAAAACAGGCCTCCGTTCCCCAAGGAGACCTGCCCCAGTTCCAGAGGCCGAGAATGAAACAGCAGCTGCAAAGAGAGAAGCTTTGCTCCTCTCCACGCAGCTCCCTTCTGCTGCCCTCCCTGGGCGGACACAGCCTCCCACGCTGCGCACCCTGAGCCCGTTCTGCCCCCACTGCTGCTCCTCTGGGGACAACGCTCGCACCGGGAAAGAGCAATTCAGGGCGAGTGGCCCGGGGATGTCCCCGCTCTGGGACTTTGTGCGGGTCCTTGGGGTGGGCCAGAGACCCCCGGGGAGACAGGCTCTGCCTCCTACATGCCTTTCAACTGGGTTATGAAATAGGATGGAGGGACATGGGCTATGTCATTCCCCAGGCTGAGTTTCGTCCCCCAACCTCTGTACTGGCTGCCCTGTGCCAGCAACCCCCAAAACTGTTGGGGAGACACATGGAGGAGGCACCCCACACCCCAAAGAATGCAGCCTCCCTGCTGAACCCTATGAAAGGGGCAGCTGGGCATCCACAGCCTGCGACAACAGCCCACAGCACCGTGTACATCAGGGAACCCTTCCAGTAAACACACAGCAGCAAAGAGACCTAGAAACCAGAGCGATTTCTGGATTCCTGCAAATTTACTCCTGAGAATAAACTAGAAAAGGAGAAGGGAAAACCACAGCACCTACCAGGAGCTCAGGGTCTGCAGGAGCCAGAGAGGAGCCAGAGCAACAGCACCTGATAGCAACCTGATGGATTAATCAGGGCTGGAGCTGTTTGTCTCTGATGAATTTAAAGGGGGCAGCCTCCAATCTGTGGGGTGGGGGAAGAATGGGGAGGGGTTTTGAGTCAGGAAGGCAATTAGCTGGCAATCTCCCGCCCTTCTCCCCTTCAGCTCTGAGGGCTCAAGGGGATCTGACTTCAAAATCTGCCTTGTGGCTGGGTTTTCCAAACCATCAATGCATCCAAGGAGGTTTCAAAATCATCTCCCTGCTCAGACCCCAGTGACAAGCAGAACAGCAGCCCCTTGCCAGATGTGTGTCCTAAGGTGCCTGCTGAGGACAGACTTCCTAGGGAGAAGCTGCTGCGGGGCAGCCTGAAAGAGTCCCGCTCAGGAGATCCAGCAGGGAGGTCAGTCTCTCCTCCGTGTGACTCGGGCTGTGCTTGCTTTGCTCCTGCAGCCGCTTCATCCCTCAGCCAGTGTAACCACGCTGGCCTCTGCCACCAGGGCCAGTCCAGCAGGTCCCTGGCCAGGGCTGCCCTTCTTGGCATCGTTTCTGGCTGGTTTCGGGATCTGCCTGAACTCCAGCTGCTGCTTTCCAAGGGTATCCCTTATTTCTTTCGGGATTGGCAGCGCATCAAGTGTGGGGAACTGGAGCCAGCAGGTTCCCAAAGCATCGCAGCCAACACTGGGCAGGGATGTAGGCACTGCCACCAAGGAATTCAAGCATGAGGGCTCCTCTTCCCTTCAGCTGTGCTCGTGGCCATCTAGCCTGAGACCTGTGGGCAGGGGGAATCCCAAACTGATGGAGATGACAACCTCCATCCTCCTGCCACCTCCGAAAACAGCCAGGCCTTAAAGAGACGGCTGAGGGCTGCAAAAGGACCGGGCTTTGCCTCTGCTGCTCCGCACAGAAGCTTTTCTGGGTTAGGAAGTTCACTTGTGATCTTGTTCAGAAAAAATAGCCTGGGGAGGCTGCGAGGAGTTGGGAGGCATCTGCCAGGGTAATTGCAGAAGCAGAAGGAAAAGGAAGGCTCGGATAAAGGAGCACTTGAGACCCTCCATCAGATTAACATCTCACGGGTAATTAAAGCTGAGCCCTGCTGGGACTCCGTGATTAGTTTTGCTCCTGTGCAGAGTTTGGAACCAAAAGGTTGGAAGGGCTGAAATTTGCCTCCACAGTAAAGGGAACGAAATGAAGAGAGAAGGGTGGGGAAAAAAAAAAAAAAAAAAATAGAAGATATTAAAAAAAAGAAAAAGGAA
>VXBO01011454.1:0-11701 GCA_013400135.1 Rhinoptilus africanus
ATGTTAATTCCATCACTGGACATGAATATTTTTACTTCTTCCTTCTTGTATCAATGGGGATGTGACCATGGAACACAACATTTTCTGTAATATATATATTATTATATTTGTTAATTTTCCTGACAAATTTTCTGGATTTAAAATGAATTTTACAGGAACTTCTGTTTAATGAGGTGTTGGGAAATACTTATCATGTAAATACACTTATCTAGAATCCTAAAATAGATCAAATGAAGATGCTTTTGCTGAGGATTAGCCATCATAAAGGTGATTTGAACAGTCTGTACTGTGGCAGCAGCAGCTGGAATAGCTGATGACCATTTAGTTCTGAGAAAACAAGGCCTTGAGCTGTCTGCACAAAAACGATTTTGACCTTGGTGAGAATTTGGCAGAAGGGTCAGTCCTTACATATCTGATATTTCACCTGCACTGAGATTTATGGGGAAATCAGGCAGGTTTGAAATGAACGTATTCACTACAATTTCAGTCTCTTAGAGGGAAGCCCCTTCCACATTATTAATTTATAATTTTGAGTAGTACTACTGCTTTATTGTCTTTTTTTGTTCTTTTCCTAGAGAGTGTTACATTTCCTCTGTTTCCTATATACCTGTTTTTACTGCTGTCCAGTGACCATCTGTCATATTAAAGTTACAATTACGATTTCCTTGGCAACTCTGGATGGAGATAACCCTTCAATTACTGCGCAGCTACAGAAAGCACACCCAAAGCTGCAGTCACTGCAGGCAAGCTCTTCAAACCCGCAGTTCTTATAAGGCATGTCCTAGCATCAAAGTCCAGAGTTTTATTTGTCAGGCTACCCAGCCCAAGAAAAACCTGTGGCCTTGAAACACAAGGAATGGTTAATATGAAGTTTCTGGTGGTACCTCTCCTCATAGATACTAAGAATTTTACAAAATGTGTTTTTCAAAACCTCCAGCCAAATTCTTAGCCAGTGTCTTTTCTATTTCAGTAAGAAGTTAGAATTACAAACTCATATTACCATGAGAACTGTTGGGGGGAATATAGGGAAGATATTCATGAATTAAGAGAAAGGAAGTTGAGTCAGGTGGAGAAGTGACTAATTCAGCCAGGCTGAATTGGACTTTGGCCTTGTTTTGAGACTGTTTATATTTACCTTTTTTTCTGAATTCCCGTGTTCTTAGTCCTACACTTAAGCTGAATTTGCTTGTTTCCATTTCCTCAAGTGTGAAAGACTGCGTCTCTGACACAGCCCAAGCCCAGTTCAAACTCATGCTTTGTCTGCAAAGCTGAGACAGTGAAAAAAAAAACCCGAGGCATTTTGCCATGTATCCTTTCTAATTTCAAACTGTGAGGCATAGGATCCTATTGGCTGTAAAACAAATGGGGAACAATTTCACACACACAGAAAAGAAAGGCTTTCCATTTTTCATGTTGAAACACAAAGTGTTATTACACAAACCTTTGCAAGGTTTAACAGTGTTGATATTTTCTCTTTTTCTTCACAAAAATCTATCTTCTTCCCTTTTTCTTTTTAATTTTTATGGATGCCAAAATATTCCATGATTTTTGAAATAGCCAAGCACGGTTGAAAGGCATTATGAAGCAGCAGACCACCTGTAGGACTGGATAGCTTTCTAAAAATAAAAGAATACACATGGATAAAGTTGCTTGATTGATTTTTTTACCACTTTGCTATTTTTACAAAGTTGATAAAACTGCTTTTTGTTAAACTCTACCAGTACTTCTGTACTAAAAAGAGGAATTCCAAGAGATCCCTGGTAGGTAACTAAACAACATATTATTTTTAGAAACTAACAATACTTAAAGGTAAATTATTTAAAAACAAGAAAAAATGCTTAGAATTTCAATGTGTTTCAAAACTAGCTGATAAGTACATTATTTTCTTTTTTCTTTTGTTGCACTTATTCATTAGAGGATATTTTCTGCTATAGCTCATTTATAGTGAATTAGATTAAATGATAAAAGATGATTCAGAAAGTGTTAGATAAGTTAGCGTAGATGAGAGGATAAAGGACACCCAGCCTGCTCATTTTGTCTGGGAAGGTTAGACTTTAAATAGCTGTCTTTTGCCCTCCAATACACACATTCAGCTCCCATTGAAGTCAGCAGCACAGAAATCAATGGGAACTCTCTGTGTATGTATCAGAGCAGATTTTTGTTCAACTGAATACTTTGTACTCAAGGAAGTATAGGAAGATCTTCACATTATAAGAAATCTGAAATGTTCAGAATAGTGACATAATCTATAAATCCACCTAATCCTTCTGTGTATATTTGACTGTATTGGGACATTCTTAGCACACATATACAATACACATCAGAACAGATTTAAAATAGGCATATCTGTACGTGCACACAGCGTATTTCACCTGTATTATACACTTTATAACAGAAAACAGAGGATGAGTTTATACTGTTCCTTTCTGCTATGACTATTTTTCTTGTATTTGAAACCTTGTACTTGTATTAGAGCACTATTCCTCTCACTTGGACTGTATTCTTAGTCCCTCAGATTTTGATGGTGAGCTTTGCTTGCACAGGAACACAAGATTCAGCCTTATTTAGATATGTTAGAATGACTGGAAAACAACCCTAAAAGATAACACACCAGAAAACGCATTAAAAAATGCTCACTGTATTTGTATCTGCCTTCTTCACATCAATCTTCAGAACACAGAAAGAGTTTGTGTTAGGCTTATTTTGGCAAGGAATGAGTTGTACCAGAATAAACTGGTGCCAAAAGGGTGGCTTTTGAACAAGCGGATAATATAAACTGGAATAAATTGCTAGGCCATATGGGAGTCTCGGTGTTTTCCTTTATGGACTCTGCAATTATGAATGCTGCCTGTGAATGTATTCCTAAATCTTTTTACAGCTAAAGCCACAAGCTGCTCTTTGCTGTCATTTAATATTTTCATCCTATTTTACCTGAGAGGCCTGTTGGCCAGGCTGGCAGTAAACTATTATACAGAGGTTACCCTCTCTCCAGGTGCAAACATCTATCCAGACTGGAAGCTATCTCCCACCATGAAAATCTGGTTTGCCCAGAGGCAAGTCTGCAATGTCCTATTGTAGATGATAAAAAGGGCATATCCTCCACAAGGAGGAGGAGAAAGACAGGCGTTTCTCAGAATCTTGAGGTGGTGGGAAAAACATGCAGGAAGTTTTGGTAGGGAGACAAAAAATCTTTATAGGCAGAAGAGTACAGTTTAGCAGCACTCCAACCAAAGCCAGGGAAAACAAAGCTTTCTGCCCCCGCAGGCTTCCACAGGAATTAGGAAACACTGTGGTTAAGGAAGAATTCTGTTCCTCTGTGTCTTGATAACAAGACACTGGTAATGCCCAGCAGTGTACTCAGCTGCCTGTTTCCTTGTACCTCCCCTTCACTTCCTAGCATTTACACTTTTGTTGGTATTTTGAGGGAGCAAGTGTCTTTCCAGCACAAGGAGCATCTTAAAAGTCAAGGCTAGATTCTGAATCAAATAGACAGTGTGAAGTCAGGAGTGAAATTTAGAAGACCTATTTGGCAGAGGATGTACCATTCAAAATCAAAACACATGAAAAGAATTCATATTGTTAAATCTCTAGAAATGTCAAATACCAAGTACTCCAGTAGCTGGGTCCTCCTAATGACATCTTATGACAAACCAAACTCTGTCCCTGGAATAGCACTAGGTAAATGTTCTGCTAGGGTGTCTGGGCTTGGAAGGGAAAGCGGTTACCTATTGTTAAAATAATGGTTCTAGAATTACTGCTGTCTCAGTGTTTCTTGGGTTATATACAAATGAGTGAAAGTAATAAATGAAGGAAAATATTGAATATAAATCCAGATGAACAACATACAAAAAGAACGGTGAGCCTAGCCTCTGCGGCTGGAAAGGCTGGTAAAAGAGAACAAAGGGAAGCTCTTTGTGATGATGGAAAGCTTCCTTTTCTGTGGTGACTTCCAGTTTTGCTGACTGTTGGACAAGATGAGAATTCACTCAGGAAATTTTCTACAGCAGAAATTCATCCCAGTCTTAATCTGCAAGGAGCATTAATATCTATACTTTTAAAGTGATCCTGTAATATATTCAAGACGCACAAAATATGTACCATAACGGCAAAATTTATAGGGGCAAGGAACCCGGGGTTTAGGACTAAGTATCTACTCATATAGCTAGGAATAACTGATAAGTTTATGTGCCAAAAATCTTGACTGTTTTTTTTCCAGCTTTATTGGTGAACTCAAAAGATTTTTTATTTCCTTACATGTCTTGCATCACTTGTATGACATCTAAAATATTCATGCAAAAAGGAATGTTACGAACACTTACAGTAACCAGTCTAATTCACTTGGTTTGCACTGAAGCATCTCCTATTTTTCAGGCAACAGTCAAATCTTCGGGACAGTGCCAGCTTAGAATGTCTCCTGAGTTGTAAGACCAGGACATTTGTGTGTATGAGATGCCACTTCGAAATGGTGCACAGACCAGTGAGAATTTAGCAGTAATACTTAGCTTGTAGAAAACGCAGCACATATTTCTTCCCATCTTTGCAGCCTTATTTATGGTACACTGGGACTTTTGAGTGAAGGAATGGCAAACAGTTAATAAAACATTTGATGGGTATTAATTAGTTTCCACTTAATTACCTGCCATGTGGCTCTTGTTGAGCTATTGATTACTGGCAAACATACAGCCCACTGGGGATAGTGTGATTTAACTTCATCCAAGGAGTCAATTAGCCCAAGTAACACTGGGAGAGCTGGTGCTCTGCCTCAGTAGCTGGGGTTTCTTGCCAAGAATGGTAGATAAGCCATTTATTTGCTCATTAAAACACAGTACTACTGTCAACAGGAGGCACTTACCAGGTATTATTGAGATTGGTAAAATGTCACTGTTTCATCAAAGATTAGCAGCAGTTTGTAGCTGTGAAGTGGGTGAAAAGACCCTCTCTGATTTGAGAGCAGAGATGAATGGATGAGGTCAAGATGTTAACCCCTGTTTGCTTCTCATTTGTGAGAACTTCAGTTACAAATCTGCATCAGCTTTCCCAAGTGCAAAACAACTTTCACTGTCATTAATCCAGAGGCTATGGGACAACAAACCCTGAACTGCAACACGTGGTGTTCAATTAATATCACCAAAAGTGAAATATATGGCATGACCCCTGACTCACCAAAACTAAATACTTCTCTGATCCTCAGTGAGAATGGTCTTCGTAGCTGACAAGAACAGGCTGCTGTCTTCCCATGAGTTAATCTGAGAATGAAAAGATCTTTTTTATTTTTTCTTTCCTGCCTAGTGATTTAAATTGCAGATACAATAAACTGTTATTCATGTTGATAGTTCCTCTAGTATGGAATGGAAGGTATAAAAAACTCCTATTGTCTGGAAACCAAAGTTCTATCAAATAAAACACCAAACAAACCAATAAAAAAACCCCACAACAACAAAACAAGAGGATATAGGTGGACTATTAAGTTTGTTCAAGGGATTCTTAAAGCAGACTTGGATTTGCCTAAAGGCGAGGCTGAAAGGGGTTTTGAGTAACCTAATCTCGTGGCAGGTGTCCCTGCAGGATGGACAGGCAGGAGGGCTGGAACTAGGTGATCTTTAAGGCCCTTTTCCAACGTAAACCATTTGATGAACCTTCAGTTTTTTCATTTAGAAGAGTCACAAAGCTGTCTTACAAGATGATTTATCTGACAGTGACCCACACAAGAATTTGTATTTTCCAAATCCATGTAAAATATTGAGAAGGGATTCAAGTTCTATCATCTGCCATAAATGAATGATATGATTTACCTATGCTGTGTTTTATTTTGCTTTACTGAACGCATTAATTTCCATTTTATGGTCCCCTTTATATCCATAAGAGCATAAACTAACTTTTAAATAATATTTCAGATAACCCTAAGAAATGTTAGAGATTTGCCCTGAGTTCCTCCTTGAAAACGAAGTTTTTCATGTGTTCTGTAGGCAGGGTCACTGGGTTTTGATGGTGTAACTGTATTATTATTGCAACATAAGGAAATCAAATAAATTCAACAGATTTTCATCTTGGTATAAGACAAATTGATTGTAAGGCTGGATCAAGTATAAAATTGAAAAGTAGAAAATGATTAATTTAATTGAGTTTTCAAAGGTTTTCATTCCTTTAAATTCACTTTATGAAGATACTACACACTATGAAAACAAAGTGGTTCATTAAAATGATACTTACATTTGCAACTAGGAAAATAGCTGTGTGAGAATGGAAACAGCAAGGGAAATTTCTGAACGCTGCTGAGATCTCCTTTTAGATGCGAGTTTCCACTTTATAACCCTGTGAATAAAATTCAAAAATTTTTTTTTTTTAAGTGTGTTTTCTATGTGTCTAGAACTTCACAAGGTTGTAGTAGGTTTCTATAAAACTGGCTCTTGTTAATTACCTTAGTTGCACACATTGATGTATAACCTCATGTATGTCAGAATAATTGTGGCAGGTGAGAAGGATCAGGCTCCAAATCATTGCTAAAAAAACCCATGCTTGATGAAACTGTGCAACAGTGTACTGGCTTTGGCTGGGATGGAGTTAACTTTCCTAGTAGCAGCCCATACGGTGTTGAGCTTTACATCGGTGTCTAGAATGGTGTTGATAAAGCATTAGTCTTTTGGCTATTGCTAAGCAGTGCTCACATAGCATGAAGCCTGGCTCACAAAACACTCCTCTCTCCCCCACAAAGCCAGTAGGCTTGGGGGTGGGCAAGAGGCTGGGAGGGACCCCAAGTAACCAAAGGGATATCCCATGCCATATGACATCATACTCCACAATGAAAGGTAAAGGTAAGGAAGGAGGAAGAGGAGGAGTTAGGGTTAACGGTGTTTGTCTTCCCAAGAAACTGCTGCTCATGTTAAGCCCACACTTTCCAGGAAGTGGCTGGACATCTGCCTAATGACAAGAAGTAGAGACTAAATTTCCTTTTTTTTGCTAATTTTCCTCTTTTGCTTGCATGGCTTTTGCGTTTGCTATTAAACTCCCCTTATCTCAGCCAACAAACTTGCCTATCTCAGTGTGTCCCTCTGTGGTGTTGAGGAGAGGGAGTGAGAGAGCACCTGGGTGGGGGTCTGGCAGCCAGCCAAAGTCAAATCACTACCGCTAATTGCAACTATAAGTGGGTTGTGGAGAGTTTGCACACAAGGTGTCAGTGCACAATATATATATTTATGCATATAACTCGCATTTTCAGTTTAAAGCTATTGGAGCACGTTAAGATGTGCTGTTTTATTCAGTAATAGCCTTCACTGCAATAAAAGAAAGAAAGAACAACTCAAAAGAAATTATGAGTAAAATATTGGATTAACAGCTATAAATGTCTCTGACGTATTCAAGGCATAAGGGCAAGAGAGGAAGTTCTTAAAAACTCAATTTTTATGGTTCTGGGTTTTTATGCAATATAGGTGTTACTGTATCTTACCATAATGCTCTGGGAAGCTGTAAAATAACATAGGTGAACAGCAGGGGATGGGGCAGAAATTAATGTAAAACATTCTTGTCTCTCCCAGTGTCAGATTTCTGTGGTGGTAAATTAGCATGCTAAAATGAAAGCAATTGACCTATTTTAGATGGTAGTGCAGTTTGTGTGTGTTGTGGAGGAATTATTTAGTGGAGTGTTGTGCTTTAATGTGGTTAATGGTAGTACAAAAGGGGAAAGGGACCTTGTTTTTCTGCTTATGCTGTAAACAAGGTTTCAGGGGAAATTCTTTGAAGTACAGAGATCTAAGCTGGCCGGTTTTGAATCCCCCCTGAGGTACTACAGAGGAACAGTAGGTATCTGATAATGTTTGCACTTCGAGTAAATCTTTTTGGGCATCAAACACAGTGTTGACAAACAAGATAAAAAGTGGATTATTTAAAAGCACTGCTTAAGATAAATAGGATACTCATATGATTTGTGGCGTTGAAGTTTTTACTGTCTATCTTCAGACTTAGAAAAAATAATATAAAGCAGTAAAAGACTAGTTTTTCAAAGGATCTCTGCTCAGCTCATGTTCTTACACCAAGATCCACAGCTGGGTTTTCAAAGCGATTAGGACCCATCCATAATGAAATCTGGAGGCGTACTCCCGACATCATCGTAGGGATTTCATCCCTAGCATGCTCATCTCTTTGAAAAAAATGTCGATGAGAAGCACAGGGACATCCCTTGACTCTTAAGTATTTCCAAAGATCCTGGTCTAAATGCCAGATTTTGTTCCAACAGTCCTAACACCCGCCTTTGTTGGACTCAGTCTGTCTGTCCATTTAAATGCACAGAGAAATATGTGAGCTACAGCACTGTGATGTAGAGTCAAAATGGTATACTAAGATGTAAGCAGTGCTGACAGAAGCCAGCAGGGAACACTGTGGTTTAAATATAGAGTCTCAGGGCTTCAGAAGGGGTTACAAGTTCTGCTACAAAAAGGGATAACTGGTACCATGTTATGGTAAACCCATTGTCTTTTTGTGTTTAAGTATGGTTTTATTTTCTTTCCCACTAGCTCTGAAAAAGAAAACATTTCCAATAAGAAGACATTGCAATAAACAGTTGAGAAATACTAGGTTTTATTGTAGTTATTATTATATGGTTTGTAAAATAGTTTTATGAATATGTTTGGATTCACTCTATTTGCAGGATCACATTGGTACCCATATATAACACAGGAATAAGGTTCTCAATCTGTACTGTCAAAAATTGATATCCAAAAGTTGGCCTGTTTATTGACAGGACTATGAAGATCTCATTTCACTTTCCATAGAACTTTCTTGAGCTATACTCTGTTTATTATATCTAAGATTATATATTTGACCTGTTATCCCAGTAGCATCACTGGAGATCTGAGATGCTGAAAAGTACGGAAATTGGAGACACTAAAAAATTTAAAGCCTTCTAGAGGATATTTTTACCATATTGCTTGAACCAGTAAGTACTGGCTTATTCATAACTGCTGATAGAGACAATGGCCCAACAGTGAACTCAACAGTGGGCAATGTTTCAGCAAAACAATTTTTTTTTTTCTATTGGTGGTGCTACTTATATTCACAAAATAAGGCTGTGAAACATAGGAGTGTATTCTCAAATTCCCAAGTGCTGAGTATGCTAGGATCAAATCCTCACCATGCTGAAAACAATATATAACAGCTTGTTACGGTGTGCAAGAACTGGAAGGGACTGTGAAGTAAAGTATGGGTTTAGGTCTTGTCCTTCCTTACAAGCCCCATGTACATTCTCTAGCCTTTGGGAAACAATCTCGCATACAATTGCCTACACACTGGATAAGGCTTTCTGTTCCTTCGTTGGTGTTGGAAAAAACCCCTACAGGTACGACCATTGACCAACACAGTCCTGGCCTTAGTGATATTTTTTGAGTGCACCCTCAGCAAGCTTGCTGATGAGATTGAGATCTGTCGTGCGGATGACATGTTAGAGGGAAGGGATGCCATCCAGAGTGACTTGGATGGGCTTGAGAGGTGGGGGTCTGTGCAAACCTCATGAAGTTCAACCAGGCCAAGTGCAAGGTCCTGTAACTGAGACCAGGAAGACTTTCAGGAAGAAGTGGTCGTCACCTACTCTGTTCTGTCTGATGTCTGGAAATACCAGACCACAGAACTTGAACCAGCCTGTAGCTGTAGTTCATGATCCCGGAGGGAAGTACTGGCTTGCAGTGCATGTGTGACTGCTTTATGACTTCTTATCTCTCTTGTTTCTTCTTTTCTCTCTCTTTCGTCTTCTTGTTTTTGAGATTTTTCTGCTTGGCCTATTTTATAGCAATGGCTTAGACCTTGTTGATGAGAACTGGATGTGTGAATGCTCTTCAAAAAATGCCACGTATCTGATGGAGAACCAAAGTCTCTAGAGGGGTCTTTTAATAGTAACAGAAACATTTGAATACATTTGGAAGTTATCCAAAATATAACAATAAAATAATCCCTAGAAGAGCCTTTTATTAAAAGGCTCTTATATTAGTAACAGAAGCATTTGAATACGTTTGGAAGTTATCCAAAATACAACCAGTACAGTTTGGAATGGATCAGGAGTGGTAAAATGTGGTTGTTTTAAAAACCAGAGGACAAAAATCACCCTAGTACTTTCATGCTACCTCACTGAGAAGTTAAGGTTTTTATCGAGGATATTATTATTTTTTTTCTTGCTTAAAAGCATACTGGAAATAAAGTGGGGTTTCATTACCCAGTAAAAATTGCCCTCAACGGAATTCCTCAATACTATTTTTGTATATTTAAAACTGTTTTTGCTAAAGAAAACTATGATAAAATGAAGTATTTGGGATTTCAAGTTTTGAATATTTGAAACAGATCCAAAACCATACAAAAAATACATAAATATTTTTATCACTTTCAATTAAAATACTGTCTATATTACATAGATAAAATTTTAAAATCCTAGAGAGCAGCTGTGAACAACTAACTTTGTCTTTACCTTAAAAGTATGTAAAGATGAGAGTGTAAATGACATGTGGAGTTCTATAAAAGATTTTATTAGCTTGACTTTGAAATGACGGACATATTTCATCAAAGCTTAGCCACTTATACCAGGCCAATAGACCTTTAACACATTATATATAGTACATTTGTTTATGCTCAAAGCTTTATGGCAAAATATTTCAGAAAATTTTCAGTTTATGCGTTTAATTGGTTCTCCTTTTTATATCTTTCTACCTGCCAAACGTAGACTCCAAGAGTATTATAAGCCGAGCTGTCTTCACTACAGAGGGAAAGAAGATTATAATGAAGATGCTTCACAATGATCTGAGGAAGCTTTCTTTAAACTACAATGACTGCTAAATATATCAGACGTATATGACTAAAAATGGTATCTCTACTGTCTCTTTTGGAAAGAGATACTGCCAAACTGCTTCCATTGGAGTCATCCTGGCTATGGCTTCCACACAAATTTGCCTTCCAGTTACTCCCCAAAATGAAAACCTGAAAGCAAGCAGCCATCCTCTGCAGGAACTTGCTCAGGGCTAGCAAGATGACAGTGGTCTGGCTCTCCCTACTATCCGAGGCTTTTGGCTCCCTTTGGAAAAGGGCCGTAGCCTTACTGGTCTCAGCATATTTTGCAGACCTCTAAGAAGACTGCTGTGGGATGGGCACTTTGGCCATTTCCTTTGCAATCTTGTGTACCACACCTTTTCTAGTTCAGTTATGTACCATGTCGGAATGGGGCAAGTATGTAGCCTTTTTGCAATGACAACCATTCTATTGTATACATATGATCCTGGTAGAGTTATGTTGATTTATAAAGCTGAAGAATTGTCACGAAGTATATAAATCATACCTGCCCAGACAGATACAGTCAGAAAAATGAAAGATGCTGTATCTTGGAAGACAGCCTACGTAAAACGCAGGCTTTGAGGAAAACAGCCTGTTGTTTAAAACAAAGACAAGTGCTATTAACAAATAGTCATCTTCTCTAAATAGTGGGTCAACAGGACACAGTATATTTGCAAGAAATATACAATTCCCATTTGTGACCGTAAACACTGTGGGGTCCGCATGTCTACGAGTGAAAACCAAAGTCTGTTAACATACAGATGTGCGATACCTTTTAAAATCCCTGCAGTATCTTCCTACCTGCTGTGCTTAATTTCACATTCAAGTGCTGTCATTAAAGTAAAAAAAAAAAAAAAAAAAAAAAAAACCCAAAAAACGGTTTTACCCTTTATTTGTGCCC
>VXBO01011459.1:0-17978 GCA_013400135.1 Rhinoptilus africanus
TCGGTTGCTGAACGTGCAACAATTCGCTAAGATAAGCAAGTGTCTGACATACTGTGGTACTTGTAGGAGCTCTGTTTTGATTATAAACCAATTCTAGCCTTATTTTCTATATTCAAACAAAGATGACTTACAGGACCCCCGTACTCTTAAAGTGGAGTCATATTTTCAATACAATAACTGTAAAAGGGAAGTAAATAACAGTACTTATGCACTGTAAGCAATATGGCACTGTGTTCATGGTTAAAGAAGACAGATTGCTAAAAATGAAAAGTCAAATACGATCCTGTTCAGTGACAAAACCTCAAATGACATAAAGTTTCCGTAAACGTTTGGTGCAAAAGCACAGTGTTATAGTGGGATCTGTAATAATGCGAAGGACTGAAAGGTTATTGGTTCTGGGGAAAAAATAGGCAGTATTCTTAAAATTATTCTAATTATTTTTATATTAAAAATCTGTTGACATTTTGAAAAAAAGCTTAGCTAAAGTTTCAGCTTAAATTTTACTGAAAAACTGAAAAGAAAATGTATAAGTTTGTTAAACAAAAAGGTGGTGAAATTCCTACAGAAGGAGATGTTGGTTTTGACTAACTGTTTCTACATTGCTCCAGGAGAAGCTGACCTCGTTCTCTATTTTGACAACACAGTTTGACAGGGTGTCGTGGTTTTGGCCGAATTGGCCAATCGGAACGACAGATGGCCCTCCCCCCCCTCTCTCCTCAGAGAGGAGAGGAAGAGATAAGGAGATTTACGAGTTTAGAAAAAGAACTAAACTACTTCAATGAAAGAAAAAAAAAAAAGGAAAATAAGAAATAATAAGAAAATAATAAAAAAAAAGTATACAATATATACAAAACCGTATCCAGCTCCCAGGATGACGATCGCGTCACCAGCAGACACAGGAAAAGTCCCAGACTGGAGTCAGCAACGAACAGGAGCTGAATTCCGGAACTAGNTCATATACAAAAATTCTGCACAAGCAAGTAAATTCAGTATTTTCCTGCCCCAAATAAAGGAGAACAGAAGAGGAATAGTTCTAATGAAAAGCTAAACGAACTTTCAAGGAATGTTTTCTGCAGTTATCAAATCAACAGAGCATTAATTTCCAATGAGAACAAACAAGCAACACCCTTGTATTAGACAAACCTAATTAAACATCAGATCTAGAGCCATTATTTCATAGTCTTTGCATTAGCAAAGATTGCAAAACATTTTCTATTGTAAATCATCCCGTTAGAACTTTCCGCTGTTGAATATGTAATTTTCTATGCTTTCTCTCCATCAAATATTTCAGAATTGTGGGAAAATTAAAACATATACTGTTTTTCCCTTTCAAAACAGCAGAAAAACTGCAGGAAAAAGAATAAAAGCGAAAAATTGTTCTGGGCAGCATAATACAAAGACATGGTAAGGACAATGGTTTACAAATTGGGATTTTAAAATTAATTTTTCAGTCATTAGGGAGCATGGTCAAAATCAGATGTAGTAAGACAGACAGCAGGAGTAATCTTGTCGCAGTGATGAATTGAACATGACTTATAAAGAGAGGTGATATCCTTTGTTAAATGCAGGTGGGAAAATATCCCAAACTTTTGAGCTTACCAGTTTTTCTTCAAGGGTTTTGAGAGAAAGACTTGAAAAACTCTGTTCCCAAAAGTTTTTTGTGATTTTTTTTCAACTTTATCAGTTATCAACCTAATAATGCATGTTATCTCTCACACCGAACCTTCGGTCACATGCAGCTAGACGTAGTAAGAATATCTGCATCTCAGGAAATTCAAGATTTTTTCTCTTTCTCTTCCAAAATCTTTTTAGTGTGTGAATGATAGTTAGAGGGGGCATTCACACCAACTCAGATTTACTTCAGTTAATCTACACTTGTACCTTTTGTGGTGCTTCAGCTAGGAGAAATCTTCTGTCTTTTTCTGGAAGCAGAGGAATATTTTATAGCTCTTCAAAGGCACCAGCTGGGGAAGAGTGGTTTGGTGAAGCCAGTTGCCCTTGAGTGCCCAACTGTAAACTGAGGCAAGTTGTTTGAGTCTGTCTGCTTTCCATCAGCTGTCAGATTATCACAGCTCAGCTGAAGACCTTTAGGATATATCCAGCTTTTAGGATCTTTGTATCTAGTGTCTTCTTTCGCTGTCAGAGATGGAAGGAACCGGTGGTTTGGACAGCACTGAAGGCCTCCTGTACTTCACATGGATCAGTTCTTTGAACTCCTGCTCTCCCTGCTACCTCTTCTTTGGGTGACGGGGGAAGGACAGAGGTAGCACATGGCAGCTGGAGTTTGGAGCTGCCACTTTATTAACTGAATCCATCAAAGGAGGGTGACAAATTCAGGAGCTGCCTTTGGCAGCTGCAGAGACAGGGCCATCTTGTGATAGATCACAGCTACTGATGGGCTTGAGTATGTGCGCAAGTGAACGTACTGCTAATTGCTTGCACAGTCCCTGGAACCCTTTTGGCCCTGGCCAATTAGCACTGTCCCAAACAAGAGCACTGGCTGTGAATAAACATGGGCCTGGAACTGTTCTTAATAAGCTGTATGGATGAGGCCATTCTGGGTTTTGGATTGCTTTTTTGGAGCGGGGGAGAAGAGGGGAAAGAGTTTAGCTCCATGGATGTGAGCTGTGCCATGTAAGCTGATCTGTATCAGGGGTACAAAAAGGTCTTTGGACTGTTCATTTACTAATATAAATGTAACCATAGCATTTGTTGCTGAAGTATTATTGTATAGTAGTCACAAACACATGAGAGACTATTTCAAGACAAATCACTCTCCAGAGACAGCATTTCTGGCAATTCCAAGTATACCGTTTACCGTGAAATTAATATGCACCAGCAGTCCCTTGCAGTCTGGTGCCTGAGAAAGGGAGAGAGAGACAAATTTTTCTGTTTCCTGCTATTTCCCCAGGTTTAGAAATAAACTTATAAGATACCCCTACGTAGTTTTAAGTTGGATGTATACTGTTTTATCTGCTTGGCTTAAATTCATGTAAATCTATTCACAAATATGACACCTTTTTAAATCATTGTGTCTTAGGTTAAACTAATCAATTTGTGTGTGTATACACAGTCTTAGAAAATAAAGTGTTAAATGCTGTATTCCCAAAATTAATTCAATATGTCCATTTTTGAGATGACCATGAAAGAATCATTCTAAGTCATGAAGGCTTAAACTTTTCATTCATAATTCTGGCTGCAAGCTGGTCTTCTGTCACTGATATACTGTGAAACACTGTCCCTCAAGTCTGAAACAGTCCATGTGCCAAGACTTATTGTGCTGTATGGTATGCTCGCAGTTCCTATTATCTCACTCTATGAGAAAGCTTATTAGCTTAACTATGCAGAGTTAGAGTCATATTTTCTCTTCACATACGTGAGCTGCACACATTGTAAGAATTGGAAAGGGAAATTTAACTTTTTACTTTTTTCCTGTAAGAGTAAGGTTGTACAGCTTTACTCCATGGCCAAGCAAATAAATTCTGGTACAATTAATTTCATAGTCCTGAATAAACTGCAGTTAGCAGTGACAAGCAGAATTTTAGAGATATTCCTTAATGTATTATTGCTCTGAATTAGTTTGTTTTATTCTGGGTGACGTAGAGGAACTATGTAGGAAACAATAGCACCAGTCTCAAAGATCTCAACACTAATGTGGCAAAGAACTGGTAGAAAAGGGGTACAACATACAAGCAAATTGGTTATACTGGCTATAGCTACGTGTATTCTCAGTTCCATTTTGTTTGTTGGTTATATTGCTTTTACATACAGAAACTATCATATTTTGTGTTGTATAACTCAGATTCTGAGCCTTCAGGCACCTAAGCATGACAGTGGTTTAACATGCACTGTTATTCACATTAATTAAATTTCATAGGACTGGAACTTACTTTTTAAAATACTGATTTTTAGTTTAAAAAGCATATTTTATCTTTGTAAGAGCTTACTCTGTAAGCAGTGACTCTTTTGGCTCCATTCTGTCCAGAATAATTTCTTTGCTGATGAAATGTCAGCTGCAGTTATGCTTACAGAGTATTTTGAATATTTGCAATAGGAAAAAGACTATTTCTCTTATATAGTCTTACCATGCTTTAGGTGCCAGGATAAATTTAATGGGAGATTTTGTCCCATATAAGGGCAAGAAGGAGGACCCAGGGAACTACAGGCCGGTCAGCCTCACCTCCATCCCTGGAAAGATGATGGAACAGCTCGTTCTGGGCGTCATCTCAAAGCATATGGAGGAAAAGAAGGCCATCAGAAGTACTCAGCATGGATTCACCAAGCGGAAATCATGCCTGACTAATCTGATTGCCTTCTATGGTGGTGTGACTGGATGGATGGATGAGGGGAGAGCGGTAGATGTGGTCTACCTTGACTTCAGCAAGGCGTTTGACACGGTCTCCCACAGCATCCTCCTAGGGAAGCTTAGGAAGAGTGTGTTAGATGAATGGACAGTGAGGTGGATAGAGAACTGGTTGAAAGACAGAGCCCAGAGGGTTGTGATTAGGGGCGTGGAGCTTAGCTGGAGGTCAGTGATGAGTGGTGTTCCCCAGGGGTCAGTACTGGGCCCAGTGCTCTTCAATATATTCATCAATGACCTGGATGAGGGGATAGAGTGCACCCTCAGCAAGTTTGCTGACGACACAAAGCTGGGAGGGGTGGCTGACACCCCGGAAGGCTGTGCCGCCATCCAGAGAGACCTGGACAGGCTGGAGAGCTGGGCGGAGAGGAACCTCATGAAATTCAATAAGGGCAAGTGTAGGGTGCTGCACCTGGGGAGGAATAACCCCCTGCACCAGTACAGGTTGGGAGCTGACCTGCTGGAGAGCAGCTCTGAGGAAAGGGACCTGGGAGTCCTGGTGGACAACAGGATGACCATGAGCCAGCAATGTGCCCTTGTGGCCAAGAAGGCCAATGGCATCCTGGGGTGCATCAAGAAGAGTGTGGCCAGCAGGTGGAGGGAGGTCATCCTCCCCCTCTACTCTGCCTTGGTGAGGCCCCACCTGGAGTACTGTGTCCAGTTCTGGGCTCCCCAGCTCAAGAGGGACAAGGAATTGCTGGAGAGGGTGCAGCATAGGGCTACTAAGATGATTAGGGGACTGGAACACCTCTCCTATGAAGATAGACTAAGGGAATTAGGTCTCTTTAGCCTGGAAAAGAGGCGACTGAGGGGGGACCTTATCAACACTTATAAATACTTGAAGGGTGGGTGTCAGGAGAATGGGGCCAGGCTCTTTTCGGTGGTGCCCAGTGATAGGACAAGGGGTAATGGGCACAAACTTGAGCATAGGAAGTTCCACCTAAACATGAGGAGGAACTTCTTTACCTTGAGGGTGGCAGAGCACTGGAACAGGCTGCCCAGGGAGGTGGTGGAGTCTCCGTCTCTGGAGACATTCAAAACCCGCCTGGACGCATTCCTGTGTAACCTGCTGTAAGGTGGCCCTGCTCTGGCAGGGGGGTTGGACAAGATGATCTACTAAGGTCCCTTCCAACCCTATGATTCTATGATTCTATGTCAATTTCTGCATTAAAAGATGAGAACATGATGGTTTGGGAGTTTAGTATTTATACACATTCTCTATATGGCAGCCAGGTTGGTAAGGAAGCTGACAATATTCTCAAAGTCTGTTTGATTGCATATGAAATTTAAAGTGCAGACAGAGTTGTCTGGATTTAATCCCCCCGCCCTTGGTATGGGGGAGTAAAACATCTCGGCTCTTAAGGGAGAAAAAAATTAAAACCAGGCAGGGCCAGCCCCATTGTAAGCTTCACATGCAATCAAATGGCCTTGCTGGGCAACTCCTCTTCCTGTCTGCGCTGCTGCCACTGGTGAACCACAATTAAAAACAATAATAATTTTTTATACTCCCTGCTTTCAAGCTAGACATTGACATGTGAACCAAAAACTTCTTTTTAACTATTGCCCAGGAGTCCACCAAAGAATCCCAGCTAACCCCCTGCCATCAGAGTGAGCAATGGTCGACTGCTGGTGTTGCAGCTCACTTCCCTCAGGCTGACACCCTGAGAGATCCCACCATCCACCGTTGGTGTGAGAGACATTAACCCACTGGGCTTTGAAAACACTTTTCAGGTCAGTCATCGTGGAGAGATAGCTTCCTTCACCCACACCATCAGGATGAGTGACATCAAGCCACTGGGGTTTAAAATATAGACCCTCAGGCTTGTTAAGCTGACACTGCTGAGAAAACTGCTTTTATTGTTTTACATCAGCAGGGACTTCTTTGTCTTTTTTTGCATTGTTTACTTAGAAGCCCCTTCCCCGACTCCCACCCCAGGCAATTATTAACATTTGTAGGGTAATTTCTACTTTTTTTTTTTTTTAACTGGAGGTAAAGGAGATTTTTAGTCTTTGAATTTTTATACCCATCGGCTTTCTCATATGATTTTTGAAAGTTCCTATGTGTGCCTGAGTATTTGTTAGTGGGAGAGTCTTAAAATAATAAAAGGAGGAGAGCAATTCTTAGAGATTTTAGTCCTTTCAGTTGTCCACGTCAGACACTCCTTGATTGATAATACTAATGATAATCATTCTTCTCTTAGCTTTTCCTGAGGTTCATGGAAAATTAAGACTTCAGGAAATGTTTCTTTCCAGTCTTGACAGAGTATAAGTCTGGCTGGTGCTTGGTCTTCCAACTTTAAAAAAAATTTAAAAGGTTCCTCTCTAACCAGCCATCATAGGAATCTATACCTGATATTTTGAATAGGTTTTGAACCCTAAATTCAGGTGATGAGATTTTAGGGGCTTTGTGACATAGTACATAGGATTTAGGATAAAAAACCCTAATCTGGTTAATACGGAAGAAAAAGTTTTAAAATTGTGATTTTATAATATTGCTGAAAACACAATATCATAGAATAATATGTAGTGCATTAGAAGTACCATTTTTCTGACCTCTATTTCCCTTTAATTCAAAATTAGGAAATGTTTCTCAATATATTACTGAAAAGTAGTGATTTTTAACAAATATTTACATCTTAAGGTTTCTAATTCTTTATGAAAACAGCAAACATAGGTAAACTAGAATAAATACACGCATTTAAGAATCTAGAAATATAAATTCTGAGAAAGATTACTTGGTTAATTGTTAATTTATTTAAAGGTTCAGAATAGGCCTATATTGAAACTAATATTTTTTGTCTGATTTGCAACTTCATTTTCTTTTTCTTTGCTCTGTGACATTTGAAGCTCTTTTCTCACTGATCTGATCTTCACTTGGATGCATAAACTCATTTTGGAGTTAGATTTCATAAGATGTAATGTGCAGAGTGCCATCACTTTAAGATAAATTTGAATGGTTTTTAATAGAGTTTTTAAATATTCTCTCTCTTCTTCAGTTTACCTATTTTTTGAATGGCATCAACTACAGATATATACTAAATGGCACCAGTTTCATCGAAGGAAGATATTTATAGATATTAGCAGGTAATTATTAAAAACATGTAATATGTAATAACAGTTTATTTTTATGAGGCAACTGGGTTGTCCAATAAGATACATATGAAAATAATTTGCTTTAGCCTTATGAGAACTGAAATACAGAACAGAAATATAGAAACAGTGCAACACTAGATCAGATTGAGCTCCTTTCCTGTCAGCATGAAAATAGCCCCTAATAGTCACCACTACCTGATGCTTCTGAGGAGACTGAAGGCAAGGATGACATTGAGTCTTCCACACTGAAGTTCTCATCCTAAGTAAAATCCTAAAACATTAAGGTTTCTCCTACTCCTAAAAGTTCTTTTAAAGATGCAGTTTTTATGAGCTTGATAATATTCTGTGGTGGAGGCCAGTCATGTGTTCTGGGGGGGGGGGGGGTAAAATAATTGTCCTAAGTTTTGAATTAGACCCACTTCACTTTTATATAAATGTGACTTTCAAGGCCAAGTGCTTGTTTGTGCCCCATAGTGTATTGGGTTTTCGTGGCAAGGTTTTGGTAGCAGGGGGGCTATAGGGGTGGCTTCTGTGAGAAGCTGCTAGAAGCTTCCCCTATGTCTGATAGAACCAGTGCCAGCCAGCTCCAAGACAGACCTGCCGCTGGCCAAGGCCAAGCCAATCAGTGGTGGTGGTAGCGCCTCTGTGATAACATATTTAAGAAGGGGGATAAAACCTGCTGTGCAACAACAGGAACAGCAGACGGAGAGAGGAGTGAGAATACATGAGAGAAACAACTCTGCGGACACCAAGGTCAGTGAAGAAGGAGGGGGAGGAGGTGCTCCAGGTGCCAGAGCAGATATTCCCCTGCAGCCTGTGGTGAAGACCATAGTGAGGCAGGCTGTTCCCCTGCAGCCCATGGAGGTCCACAGTGGAGCGGACATCCACCTGCAGCCTGTGGAGGACCCCATGCCAGAGCAGGTGGATGTACCCTGAAGGAAGCTGTGACCCCATGGAGAGTCTGCGCTGGAGCAGGCTCCTGGCAGGACCTGTGAACCCGTGGAGAGAGGAGCCCACACTAGAGCAAGTTTGCTGGCAGGACCTGTGACCCTGTGGGGGACTCACGCTGGAGCAGTCTGTTCCTGAAGGATTGCACCCCACGGAAAGGACCCATGCTGGAGCAGTTTGTGAAGAACTGCAGCCCGTGGGAAGGACTCACATTGGAGAAGTTCGTGAAAGACTGTCTCCCGTGGGAGAGACCCCATGCTGGAGCAGAGGAAGAGTGTGAGGAGTCCTCCCTCTGAGGAGGAAGGAGCGGCAGAAACAATCTGTGATGAACTGACCACAACCCCCATTCCCTGTCCCCCTACACTGCCTGAGGGGAAGGGGGTATAGAACTCAGGAGTGAAGTTGAGCCCAGGAAGAAAGGAGAGGTGGGGGAAGGTGTTTTAAGATTTGGATTTATTTCTCATTACCCTACTCTGATTTTGATTGGTAATAAATTAAACTAATTTCCCCGAGTTGAGTCTGTTTTGCCCATGGTAACTGCTGAGTGATCTCCCTGTCCTTATATTGACCCATGAGCCTTTTGTTGTATTTTTTCTCCCCCTGTCCAGCTGAGGAGGGGTGTGATAGAGTGACTTGGTGGGCATCTGGCATGCAGCGAGGATCAACCCACCACACATAGGAACAGAAGCAAGAACTGAATCCCAGGCTTCTGCAGTTCAGAACCACATAAAAGGCAGAATCTAGCTGCTGTGTTGTAAAATTTGCAAGAGGTTTTAAGGAGTGCTTTTGCTTTTTCTCTTGGCTGTAACAATCTATATGCGATTTGCCATTGTGCTCTTCTTTTCTTGACCAGACTGAAGAAAGTGCTACTTCTAGCTCTCTTTGTGCTGTTTGCAGGAGTTCATTTGTTGCTCGGAGCACACTGGCATGCAGGCTGTCATGCTACCAGCATACCCCAAACAGCTCCTGTGCCTAGTGTGTCCTGGGAAAGGGCAGTGTTTATTCAGCTCTGTGCAGTTCTGGGATTCCCCTTCTGTGGAATGGGGACTTCCAGGTCCCCATCTGGTCAAAAGGCTGACCGTAGTATATCTTGCGTGAGGATTGATTCATCTGTCCCAGACCTAGCATTGCAAACCCCATCTGTTCAGAAATGAGAAGTTGGGCCCAAAGTGTTGTGAATCTGTTAAAACTTTTTTTTAAGTAATAAAAACATGGGTTGCCTTCAGACTTTCAGGCCCTTTGGTTTACTCATTTTGCATATTCAAATTATCCTACAGAACCACAAACATTATTTTGGATCTTTGTTGTAAAATGAAAATTAAGTTTTCTCTTAAGTGCACAGCTTGAGAGTCTAAGATTCACAAGAACTGCTAAAAAGTCTGCAATATCTGTGACTGTCCACATAGAAATGAAAGATGGATGTCCCTATAGCAACCTAAATGTGAAATCAAGAGACTGCAAAAAGGAAGGCAATATCCCATTTGGGTTATGCTTGCTTTGGCTCTGAGTACTTTGGATAAGGAATTATAAGTTCTGTATCTGTCTGCCTTATGCACTGGCATGCTGGATCTGGAAGAGGCCACACATGCATTTCTGCACCTTCTGTATTTGGATGGAAGTCATCAAAATCTTCTACTAAAATTCAGTCTGTTGTATAGTACTTTAAATTTTGATTGTGACCATCACTGTATTAACTGCACCAGGAATGATAGTTTTGGTGACACAATTAGATTCTACAGAAAGGATTGTGGTGCCAAGAAAATAATATGATTTCTGTAAAGCAGCTGTTGAAATTCTTAAGGATTAATGATTCTGTTTTCATGAAAGTAAATTACCAGAATGTATATTGACAGAATATTTTCTAAACAAATATATTTCTGACTCATTTATAAGAGAAGATATTGAAGAATGCCTTGGTTTTACTGAATACACTGGTGAAGGAACACTATGCCCTCCTCAAAATAACCCCCTGGTCAGGTTACGTGCTGTAGGAATACATTTTTTTTAATACAGATGCTTGGAAATGGCAGCTTTAGCTTGCCCACCACACCTTTCACAAAATGGGCTGTTAGTTTATAAATTAAGGCACACAATTGCTTATTGACAATTAATTTTCTCTTTTCTCTTCTTCTTTAAATGGCTTTCTATGATCTAATTTTTTACTGGTTAAATCACAGTGACACCAGTGATGCACATTGTTTTTCCACTTGCTAAGATACTATTGCCTGTATAAAAGTCATCGCAAAAATGAAGTTCTGAAAAAGGTCATCTAGTTACTTGCGGTTTTCTATATAGTTTTGTTCTAAAGGCCTGACCTCTACTTTCTCATTAGTAGTGTACACAGTTAATTTGGGGATTATCATTCTGGTAGACATGCAATTTCTATTGCATACCATAATTTGTCTTGATGATTTAAAAAGGTGCTATAAATTAGTTATTTCACTCCATTTCTTTTTTCTGATTAAGGTAATATTGCATCATCTAATAACAACATTAGGACTACAAATGCCACAAGATTTCTACTTACAAGAAATAGTTATGATGTTCTTAATTTCGGAGACTATAGCTTGACATGTTACCAAGTCAAACTTCAGAGCCTGAAAATTAAATGATAAGTTGTAGGCCTGTTTCAACATTGGGGAGTGTCGTGGTTTGGCCTCAGACGGCAACGAAGAACCACACGCCGCTCGCTCCAGGCTTTCCTGAATGGAAAGCACAAGGAAAGGGCAGAACTCGTGGGTTGAGACAACGGCAGTTTAATAGAACAGCAAAGGTAACACAAAACCAACAACAATAACAAGGACAGAGGGATATACAAAGGCGGTTAGGGAACCGCCGACCGGACCCGGGACGCTCCCGCCGCTCCAAGCAGCGACTTCTTGCCCCCTCCCGGCAGCTCAGGGCAGGGGCGGCTCACATGGGATGGAATACTTACACCCCCGGGCCGGGGAGAGTTAACCCCGTCCCCGCCAGAACCAGGACATCATCCACCCCTTATTCCATACCATTNGGCCTACAGGAAGGATGGGGAGGGACTCTTTATCAGGGAGTGTAATGATAGGACACGGGGTAACGGTGTCAAGCTGAAAGAGGGTAGAATTAGATTGGATATCGGGAAGAAATTCTTTATGGTAAGGGTGGTGAGGCAGTGGAACAGGTTGCCCAGGGAGGTTGTGGATGCCCCATCCCTGGAAGTGTTCAAGGCCAGGCTGGATGAGGCTTTGAGCAGCCTGGTCTAGTGGGAGGTGTCCCTGTGCAGGGCAGGGAGGTTGGAACTAGATGATCTTTAAGGTCCCTTCCAACCCAAACCATTCTGTGATTCTGTGAAATGCTGCATACTGCAGCAGCCTGGGCCAAAACTGATTAATAACTGTTGCGAAATTGGTATTAAGAGTCTTAGCAGCTTCCTCTTGGCTGTCCAGAGGTAGAAATTGATGTCTGTTTTAAGCTTTACTACTAGATAATCCGGGAATAGTTCTGTATTAATAGGATTCTCGGAACATGAACCTCTTCAACAAAAATGTGGCAGAAACACTCTTACATTTTTTTTCTAGAAGACTGCATCACACATGGTGTTTTCAAGATTGAATCATAGTTTGTTCACCTTCATCCAAATCCCATTTTTGGCTAGGCTTGGAGAGAAGTGAAATTGTATAATCTTGGTTTGATTAGAGAAGCACAGACTTTACTATAATAAACAGTGATAATACTGCAGCTCAAAATCCAATATACAAACAAGTGAAAAATAGCCTGGAATGATGAACCTTCTTCACATCTCAATCTTATAGTCTGCAGTGCTGTGAAACAAAAGACAGCCAATCAAGCTTTAACGTGCTTTTCAAAGTGCGATCATTGCTATTAGCCTTTCCCAAGAACTGAGGGTATATAATATACTTTAATCTGAAAAACAAAGCAGTAATGTGTCATGAAATTATGTGTGAGACAGCGTGACGTTGCGTTTGAAGACTGCGTATAGGAGCTGTTTTTGCAACTTGGTGAAGAGAAACACTTGGCAAAGTATGCATTTATTAAAGACAGGGTTACTAGATTTCCTTTTCTTGAAACTACTATCCAGCTAAGACTTCTCAAAGCATTACCACTGTGTTAGATAATAAGGATACAGTGGCTGTTCTATGTTTTGTTTTTTCAAAATGCTGTTAACCCCTTGTTGGTTATTCCTTGAGGGTGAGTTCAAGCTGTTCCTACAGTAACTTAACGGGATAAAGGAATTTAGAATCTTTTCTTTGTTTAATCCACTGTAGTTGCAGTATTTCAAATAACACGTATTCCAGAGTATAACACGTAGTTCAAATTCTTCTTTAGATGAGGAATGTAACTTACAAATTTTTGTGTACCTTATATGTATGGCTCTGTGATCGGGAGTTGTTATATTCAAAGGGCAACAGGTCCCAGGATGGAAATCTGCTTGGAGGTTCAGATAGAGTCACCACCACTACCCATTCCCTCCCCCTAGCCCCAAACTTCTCTCTTGTAGGTTGTATTCCTTCTATTTATTTTTTCTTAATTAGATCAGCAGCTTGTATTTTACTTTAGAATGATGAAAACGGAATTAAAATGTACAGTGAAACCTGCTATATAAAATGAGGTTAATAAAAGTGTTTTTTCCACCCTTTTCTTTGCAGATATGTTTTGAGAAACAGCTTCTAGCTTTGGCCAAAATGGCCTTTTATATGAGGCCTGTGGCTTGGAGAAGTACTTTCTTCCATTACAGTTGTGTCAAGTAAGCAGGTGGCCAGGTTATTTGAACTATGTGTTATACTCTGGATTCAAGATAAATGAAAAGTTGTTTGCTGGTGGTTTATAAAATCTTTAATACAGTGTGTCTTGTCTTCAGTACTTAGTGTTTAGTTTGCCTTCAGTCATCTGCAGTTGTGATGTTTGACACTTGAATGGTATTAGCTTCCAGTGTAGAAGGTGTTTAAGGTATAAAAATCACATTCTAGAATTATTTCAAAATTAAATGCATTCTTTCAATAAAAGTGAAATATTCAAAACAGAAAACTGTTTGCAAGTAAAAATACATATAGATCTACTTTAATTATAAGTATCTAATGTAAGTGTGGAGTTGCATAGAGTGAAATACTTAAAGGCCTTTACTCTTTTTATGGTCACGGATAGTTTATTTGTGTGTCTGTGTTTTTTACTGCAAACCATAATCTATTAAAAAGTTCTTCCTGCCCCCCTCCCCCCCCTCCTTCAGTGAAGCCTAACAAATACTGCTCTGGGGAGGAAAAAACTGTCTTGGGTAACTGTCAAGCAGCTAATGTGAAATTTAATATTTAAAGATTTTAATGTTTTGGGGGCCAGTGATAATTCTTCACACTTCATGGGACCACACTGGTCTGCCAGAACATATATTTACTTCTAAACAGTGGGTTTTATTTTAAATAATTTGGCAGTATCTTCTTTTGTAGTTTTGGCTGGTAGTTGCAGTTGGTCTTAAATACAGTACAAGCTCAGGTGTAGGGATGTGTATAGTTAAGATTATCTAGCTACATACACATTTTCAGCACTGCAAATTCACTATATTTTGCTGTTTGGCAATTAATTCTCTCTTTAATTGGAATATCCTAGCTCAATTCAGCCTATACTGCTTGCTACAACTTGTTTTTGTAAGCAGTTGTAGTTTGACGAAGCTTGCATTTGTTTAGAAAACCTGTTTGGCTGGATACCGATGAAGAGCTTTCTGTAAGAATGTCTGCAGGCAACAAGTTATTCCCCAAGATAAAGAAGATTTCTATAACTCTGACAGTCCAAGTAAAGAAATTACCATCACCTTTAGCTGTCTTTTAAGAGCAATAAATATTGCTATGCAACTAAATTGCAGCTTTAGATCATTTTAATTTTCATTTTAGAAAACTGCACATTTTTCAAGTAACCCAGAACCTAGTATAAAGTGATACATAGTTGTATCAATGAGCTGCTATTGCACTCTCATCCCTATGTAGGTTTATTTGCTTTTAGGGATAGGGTAAAGGATTTGGATTTCTTCCTCTGAGAGCCTTTTCTTTTGATGCATGGTAGTGCTATCTCTGCTGGGAGGAGAAGCATCTGAGATTGAGATCATACAACCTTCTAACAAGTGTCTGGTTTGTCTGGGCTTCCTTCATGCAGCGTTCTTGTGTAAAAATTCCAAGGCTTTAGTCTGGAGCACTGGGTCAAAGAATATGCCTCTTTGAGGGGTATGCAGACAATTTTTTTGTTTCATTACCTAGTATTTCATTTTTTATCAAAGAATACTGTTTTTAAGAGCTTGCTATGATGCCTGATCAGAACAAATTAAGGGAGTATCATTGTGTCATGTTTGTCTGGTTTCCAAAGGGTTATTCAACATGCAGATACTTGTTTGGTTTTGTAAGTCTAAATATGCAAGCAGTGTTTCTAATCTGCTAGAAAGAATAAAAGTAAACCATTGATATAGTCTAGTAATCAACAGGAGTAAGAAGTAACTTTGGTTTCGAAGCTGTTTTATTTAGTAGATTTGCTTTTTAAAGACTAGATAATATTTTCATAAAATATTACCATTACCTGAACGTTTTCTAGAACACCTAAGTTAGTATCCCCTGTTATGAAATATTTCTGGCAATATCATGAATTCTTCTTGTCCTGTCAGGAATAGTGAATAAACAATTCCTTGTAGAGCCCTTGCTTCTCTGTTCAATAAAATGTCTCTTTCTGCATTTGTGTACTAAATCCAAGTTGTAGAGTTAAGACACAAATCCTAACCTAACTGCTTACTGTCTGAGAAAGTTCTGTGTACAGACGAAAGTTGTTTCTAGTCATGAACTTCTAGCTGAATAATTTTATTAAGTCAGAAAGGAAAAGCCTTACTTGTCTGTAAGGGAAAGCTGCAGCTCAGTAATCCTGTGCGAATCCTTGAGCATCTTGGTCATGCTGCAAGAGAGCTTGGTGCTTCTTCAGCACTATCTGTTTCTACTCAGAAGATCAATGAAGAAATGGAACCAGATGCTCTTCCAGTTCTTGACAGCTTGTTTGTTAGGTACCTTTGAACTACTTTCATGGCTGCTTTCTCAAATCAGGAATGTGTTAAGTGAGGGCGTGGACCATGGAGAGCATCTGATGTTCAGATCCACAGAGTTTTAATATACAGTTTAGTTCTTGTGTTGTGAAGCATGCAGTGTAGGGAAATTGCTCAATCTCTTATGTATCTTTTTGGCATACTCAATTCTATTCACTCCATAAAGCCCATTGGCTTACTTTTTGTGCAAAAGAAAATCTTTGCTTGATGGGGAAATAACTTTTATGGTATTACCTGTTAGCCTGAAAACTGTGTTTAGCGTATGAGGAAAAAGCTGAGCTATAAGGAATTTCTACGAAGTGCTGATAAGAAATAATGAATACTGTATATTTTTAAAGCATGTTATAATTATGTTGTAAATGTTTTTAAAAAACGTTAAGAATATGACGAGTAATTCTGATTATAACATCTGAAGAGGTGGATAGTTTTTCCTTGCAGACTCATTTTATGTATGTGTTCATATATTCGTGTGTAAAAATAAATAAGAATATTTTTCTATATAGGCCAACATCATCATCAAATCATATATTTTAAAGATTTCACTGAGTAACATGTTAATCAGGCAGAAGCTTTTTTAAAGATTAAAAATGGAGTAGGTACTAGTTTATTCTTTATTCTTTTGTTTACATTTTTTTTTTTATGGTGACCGTGTTTTTGCTGCCATGCCCACACCCTTTGAAATCGTTCTTGAGTCAACTAATTCCATTTCTCTCATAGGTCAGAAGTTGAATATCATCTTGTGTAATGTCTGTTTCAAAAAAAAAAAAAATCTTACTATTTTATCACTGTTTAGTAAACATAATTTGTGGGATAATTACTAAAATTGACTGAAAATGTAAAAGTATAACATTGTTCATAGCTTAAGGAAAAGCATAGAAATCAAGAAGCTTCTGTGGTGGAAAACAAGCCTGCACCTGGCATAATAAGGAACACCATATCTGTGGTTCCCAGGGGAACTACACGAGGGATGGAACGGAATGTCGATTCCGTGGCCTTGCCTTGTGTCGATAACGGGAAAGAAGACGGCACTGAGACCAGATAAAGCGGCTTACTTGGACCCAGAGCCAACATCCTGTCAAATTTTGATGAACTGCTGTCCTTTGCGTGAACTTTGCTCATTATAATGTCATTTTAATACCAAAACACACCTCCATCCTGAAGGCTACCCACCTCCAAGGTGCAACCACTCCTCTTTGAGTCTGCGCCCTGAATTTTTCGTAAACTATACCTTTAATTCGAGGCAAGAGAAATTTACACCAATCACAATAAAGGTATTTATGACTAAAGTCACTCAAACTCCACCTTGAAGGTAAAAAATAGTACAAAAATGGCTCGAGAATGGGGGGATATTAGGGGAAGACACCACCGGGAACAAGTCAGGGGAGAACTCCCCCACAGACTGCCTTTGACTCCTGGGACCGGTCGACAGGCTGAGCCTTTCTTCCCCCCCACAGGGACGCCTTTGGGTAAGACTTATATTATACCAAGCGCTTCTTCGGGAAACTTAGAAACTTCTCTAGAGAATCTTTTTTCTACAGTTATAGCCAGGCTGTATAGTTTGTAACTTTGTTGCGTGTTCTGTATAAGTAACATTACTTTTACTTGCACCTGCTTTGCAGACAGTGTATTATTCACCGACAAATCCAAAGAACCTGTGTTTCTGTTGCTTAAATAAACTGCACTCTTTAAGTAGCTAGTCGTTTGGGTTTCTCACTGAACGCGACCGCAGACTCAAGGGCAGCCGTGCTAGTTCATGAGCACGACTGGACTGAAGGTGCAGCCTGCTATTAGTGTATCCAAATCATGATAATTTAATACGGTATATTAAACGCGATTGGACTGATAGTGGCGAATTGGGCATTACTCGGAATTTAAGCCCAGCCGCACCTAGCCTCCCACCTCGGTGAGGAGTGTTAGAACGCAAGGAGGTTTATTTTCTGCCAAAAATGCTTTGCCCCTTTCACGCAACATAATTGTACATTGTAGTCTCCTTTTCATTCCCCCCCCCCAGTAATAGAAAACTGAAATGAAATATGTAGTGTATCAAGTTGAATTACTGAATTTAAATACCAAGTTTTTAATCAGAAAGTATAAGACCATGATTTCTGTTCTATAAGTAACCTTAAAGATCAAGCATAAAAGGCCAAAGCACAAATTACAGACAGACTTCCAGACCGAGCAAGCTAATAATTTATGACTCAGCTTTTTAGAGAGAGATTATAGAAAGCTTCCATTTTAACTAAATTAATTCATTTAAAGAAATGAAATTTAATTTAATTTAAAGAAAGAGCATTTGTCACGGTTATGTTTCCTCTCAGCCTTCAGAAGGCTGAGGTACTCAATGACTTTTTTGCCTCCGTCTTCACTGGCAAGGGCTCTAGCCACACTGTCTAAGTCTCAGAAGGCAAAGGCTGGGACGGGGAGAATGAGGAACTGCCCACTGTAGGAGAGGACCAGTTTCAAGACCATCTAAGGAACCTGAAGGNGGACCAGTTTCAAGACCATCTAAGGAACCTG
>VXBO01011462.1:2500-20896 GCA_013400135.1 Rhinoptilus africanus
TGATGCCCCCCAGGATGCCACTGGCCTTCTTGGCCACAAGGGCCCATCGCTGGCTCATGGTCACCCTGTTGTCCCCCAGGACTCCCAGGTCTCTCTCTGCAGAGCTGCTGCGATGGGGGGGCTGCATCACCAGCTCACCCAGGGCAGTGCTGGGAAAGGTTCCTGAGATTTGAGCATTGATTCTTTCGTAGAAGCTGCGTTTTGGTCTCTGTAGCTTTTGGAGGGGGTTCACATTGAGGGCACGGTGTGAGCACCAAAAAGGGCAGATAGCTCTGGGGTGGTTGTTGCTATCGCAGGAAAGCGAACTCGCACCAGCTTTATCTCTGCTGGGAGTGGCTGAAGGCCAACGTGGATGGGGATGCCCTGTTAGGGACCACAAGTAATTCCTTTTGAAACAGTCTACTTGCAAATGGGCTAAACAAGACCAAAATTAAGTCCTTAGTGAGCCTTTTTCCCCAGAACAAGAGTTTCTAGGGCTGGCAGGTTTGTTGCAAATTGACATTAAAGCCCTTTTGAGGGGGGGGCTTCTAGTTTTAGCTTTGCAGGATATGAAACGAGACACAAACTCTCCCCGTTCAAACCACGCTACCCAAAGCGCTCGAGCGCACACGGCTCCTTCGCTCTGGGCTAGCTCAAAGTCAACTTTTGCCAGAATTTGCCTTTTGTTTGTGTAAAAGGCTGCAATTAGCTGGCAATAAGGTGTTTTTCTTCAAAAAATAGAGCTTTTGCCCCTCAAATGTCTGCCCAGCTGCACTAATGGCTCAGACACTACACAGCATCTCTTCAAGACAGCCTTATTCCGTGTATCTCGGGCCAAATCCTGCAAGCTGTCAGAATTGCCTTGAAAGTGCTTAATTAATTTTTTTCCCCTTTAGAGTTCCAGCTCCTGCAGGCATGTGATGGCAAAGAGATGACATTGCTTCTGCAGAAAAAAGTACTACTTTTGGGTAAGCACCAACATAACAAAAACCACCAACAAAGATCCTCCTATTTTCTTTGGGGAAAAAAAAAATCCCTTCATGACTCCGGCAAACGTTCACCCTGGTTTGAACGCCCGGGCTGGCATCAGCGAGGGCTTGATGTGAGCAGCGAGGGAAGTGAAATAGCTTTGCATTTGTGTAAGGCTGCAAAATCGGGTTGCCAAACAGGATATAGGCTGGGAAACCAGCTGGGCGAGGAGGCTGCGGCCAGCCGGCCGTCTTGCTCGGGTGCGTCGCTTGCTGGTGCTTATAATCCTATTTACGATAAATGGTTGCTAATCTTTTTGGTGTTTCCTGGCTTATTCAGAGACTCTGCTCAGAGCGCTTTGCTGCTATGGGAGTTTTGAGGTGCTTTGAGCTTTCGTTTTGGTAAAATAAATCAAATCGGGAAAAAAAAAATTCAACTGGTCAAATCAGTCAAAAATCCCCTGGCTTTGCGTCCCAGGAGGCTGGCTGGAGCCTGGCGAAGGATTTCACCGGGCGGCAATGGAACCCTTAGTCCTGTCCCTGGAGCCAAGACCTGCAGCAAAAGCTGGGAGCTGGATGAGACCCCCATGGGACAGGGCTCCCGACTGCAGCGTGGGGATCTCCAACCCGTGATTTTTCTCTAAAGAGATGAGAAGGAACTTCCCCCCATGAGTCACAGCTCGCCAGCTCTATCTCAGCAAAGATTACAGGGAAACTGGTCTTTTTTGATGAAAAAGAAACCCTTGGGTGCCCCGGCCCCGCTTCCCATTCCCCAGCGAGCCGGGGTGGCCCTGGTTTGTGGCTCCTGCAGGCAGCCTTTCCTCTCCGGCTCTGGGCTGTGGGTGACCCAGGGGAAGGCTGGGGTAAAATTTAGCCCAGCTATTCACCTATCTAACGGGTTTTGTGTTCCTACACATGCTTAGCCACCCTGTGCTGCTTTTCCTGCACCGGCAATCTGCAAATTGTACCTGCTTGGCTGGAGATTGGCCCCATCCGCTTTGGCTCCGCAAGGTTGTACACGTGCCACAGGCCCCTTTTTTTTCTCCCCCAATTTCTTTTGCTATGGCCTGAAGTGTCTGCCAGGGGATTAGAAAGTAAATTCAAACAAAACCCTTGCAGGGGGAAACTGCTTGGGGATTACACCCGGGTTTTACTCTGTCTGTGAGCTGGAGGAGCGGGGATGCTCGGAAATTGCATGGGGATGCTCAGGGCAGCCCCCTCCTCTGTGAGCCCTTTCTGCTGCCTACTGAGAGCGACCTTACCCTAACAAATCCCCACACACATCCCTGAAGGTGAAAATAACCTCCGAAATTATTTTTAGGAGCTTCCTGCAAAGAGACCCTATGGCACCGTCTGTGCTGTGAGGGAGCTTGGGCTTTTCTTGGCAGCTCACACCAGACCCGCGGGGCTGGAGGGGAATCACTGGCTTCGCAACGGGGTTTCTCTGCCACCTTGAGCAAGTTTCTCACTCCTGAAAGCTGGTAGGTGTCGCAAGGTGTTATCTCCTCATTGCCGCTTCCCACAGCGGCCGTGCCGGGAGAGGTGTGAGTGTGGGAGGGCGTCCTCCCAAACCAGCTCAGCAAGGAGCTGCCAAAACCAGCCCGGGTAGCACACAGAGGAAGGGGCAAAACTTTGCCGCGTTGGCATTGAGCTCCTCCAGGATGAGTGCTTTAGCTCTGGCTACGAAGGTGGAGAGGCCAGATACCCCCTTGCGCGTGTGTGAAGGCTAAAGGACAGCAGGGACCTGCTTGAAACCCCTCCTTGCTTGATCCAGAGCAGGGTTTGAAGCTCCACGGTGCCCAGGGAGAGCCCCTGCCATGGGCTCCCCCTGCCTGGACTGGGCTGGCTCTGGTGGATCTGGAGCCACCGGTGGGTTGAAGCCCTCCCAGGGGGACAGAAGAGGAAAATCATGGTTTGGGGGCTTTCTTCGGGGTAGGTGCAAGCGGTGTGCTGGCTGGGCTCTGCTGCTGCTGGCTTTGCCAGTGTCCAGGGAGAGGAATTGGGTGGGATGAGTCTGAACAGGAGGACTCAGCTCTACAGGAGGGGCATGGGTTGGTGCTGGGCACTTTGGTGGCCACCAAAATACTGTTTGAGTTGGGACTGTGGGCTCCCTCGGCATGTTGTGGTATGACAGACCTAAAGAAGTTTGTCTATGCATTTATATATCTATATGTGCATGAGTTTGTACAGAAAAAGGTATAACAGTATGACTTGAATGAAAAGAAAGTGGTTTGGGTGCAAACATCTAGACATAAGGAGATTTGCTGTTGCTTAAATGTGTTTTAACTGTAAAGGGAAACTGTCAGTTCAGCTGTTTTGTAGGAAAAGTGTAAAAGTGAGCGTGTATCGGGGACGGGGAAATGCCAGCGCAGCCTCCCCCGAGCACGGTGCTGGGTGATCTCTGCTGAACCCTTCGGCGTTGATCCGCCCCACCTTGGCCCCCCCCTGCCGCATCCCAGCACCCAGCAGCCCCCCAGGAGGTGATTGCAGACCTGCTGGGCCACGCACACCCGCCGCCGGCCTGGCTTCACGGCGTCCCCCTCGCGTTTCCTCGGCTGGAGAAAACTGCCCCTTCCCCAGACCAGGAAAATCCCTACCCGCTCTCCCCCCCAGCCCCGCTAATCCCTTTATGGTGTTTGTGCTGGGCTTCCCCGCGCCCGACCCTGCTCTTTGCCTTCCCTCTAATCTCCCCATCAAACAGTTTGGGCAGGAGACGAAGTTTTTTGGACGGAAGCCGGGGAGAGGAAAGCTCTTGCCTGGGGCTCCGCGGTCCAGGGCTCCAGGAGATGCTTTTGGGGTTTAACCCGCCACACCGGAGGAGAGGGACAAGCAGGATGAAACCTCCTCAGTTCTGAACAGCATCCTGAATCCTAGAGGAAAATTTAGAGTAAAAACTAAACTGTCCATCCCAAAATCTCTCCTTTCCCCTATGCCTGGGGGTGTTCCCTCCTGGGCACGTGTGAGGAGGGATCAGACAACAAAATCTCAGGGTCCCCAGCCCTAAGTCCCTGCCGTGCTGCAGCACCAGCTTGTGCTGGGGTGAAGGTGTTAAAAGTCACCCCAGGAGGTAAGTTAGTCTGTGTTTAACCCCTTCTCGGTAAAGCATGTCATGTTACTGAAGGTTTTCAACCTGGAAAATTTGCTAAGGCTTTTATTATCGTTAAACCAAAGGCTTTAATAAGATCTTTGGTGTGTCTTGGCAAGGCTGGAAAATGCTCGGGCTGATAAAGTCTCAAAGTCAGAGAGATAAAAACAAAGTTTTATGTAGGCTTTGGTCAGGTCTCCCCAGGAGAGGTCTCTGGGCATCGCTGGCTGCAGCTTGGTGGCTGTCACCCAAAAAAAGGGTGCTGGGAAAGGGAACAGCCCCGCTGCATCCTGCAACACCAGGTGATCCCTGTGGGTACCAGGCTGGCATCTCAACCGCTGTGGTGGAGGCGATGGTTGGTCTGTGTTGCAGCAATAAATCAGGAATCAGCTTCTCTTCCTGCCGCCCTTTATCTCAAGAAACCCCTCCGTGCTGTGCCGCAGCTCCAAACGGTCCTCAGCAAAGTCCTCTGGGGATTTAATCTGTGACCTTTTAGTGGTACAAGGACATCCCCGCTCCCCTCCTGCCTCCAGCGCCTCCGGTCCCCTGACCTTGGGCCAGTCGCTGATTCCGAGTCGGGTGCCTCGTGGTGGTTAATATTTACTGTACCTGGCGCAGAGGAGAGCGAGCAGGAGCCCGCTGATTGCCAAGAGCCTGGAGCGCCTGGGCTGGGGTTTGCTTGGGGGATAAAATACCATTTAAGAGGCTCAAGGATGCAGGTGTGAATTGTGTTTGGCATTGTCAGTGTAACCTCGAGTTGATGCTGTAGAACTGGCTGGGATCAGGCTGTGGTGAGGCAAGATTGGATCCCAAGGTTGAGAGAAAAACTGAATTAGCAGGTGCCCAACACTGTACGGCAGAAATACTTTTTCCCTGCTTACTTAAATCCCTTTTGACATGAAATAATTCGGCATCAATCATATACTTGGCGAGCTGTCTCGGTTGCGGTGTTTGCGCAGGGACGGGACCGTGGCTGTGGGCCCACAGGCTGGCGTCACCCCTCCTGCCCCCAAACAGCTGTAAAGCAAAAAACCAAAATAAAATTTAAAAATCCCCAAAGAGGGCAAACACGGTGTTTGCCGTCCTGGGGCTGGGTGGGCTTTGACCAGGTGAGGGATTATCCGTGTTTATTCTGTCTTCCCCGTTTGGGGATTTTGGTGCTCCGTGGTTCCAGCCGTTCAAAGCAGAGCTCTGCTCCCCAAACCCAGCTCCTGGGGAGCATCAACACAGCCTGAATTTTGGTTTACTCCTCCATGGCTTTGAGCCCACTCATGCTTTGGGGTGTTTCTGCACAGCTGGGCTCATCCAGGGGGGAAGCCAAGGCTTTCACTGGGAATAAAGTGAGGCTTTTCCGTACCCAGCTGACTCAGGGAGGTAGAGGGTCTTGGCCAAACCTTGGCATCTCCCATGAAAACACCGTTGCTGGTCCTGCTGTCTGCCATGAAGGATGCAACGTGTCAGGCTCTGGAGATGTGTCTCTCCTCTCCGCGGCTGGTTTTGCGATGCTTCCCAAGGGATGCAGGTCCATCTCCGCTCTCCCTACTTTTTGTTAAAGCTCAGCATCAGCCCCTGCTTCACAAGCCATGAAGACAGTCCCGGGGGATCCAGGTTCCCGAGCAGGATGGAGATGGGGGCTCGGGGCCATGGGACCTGGCAGAGCCTCTGGCTCCGTCGCGTCTTGCAACGCCTCCGGGAAACGCCGCTGCTGGGTTGTGCACCCAGGGGTATGTTTCCTCCTGCGCTGCTGCCAAGCTCGGGACGATTTCCAAACAGGAATGAGGAAATGCTGAGCTTTGCAGCCACATTCATGGCTGTGTCCCTAAAACACCCCGCAGAGGGAGGTGGCTGCTTTCGAGTTGCACCCTGGTTTCAGCTCTGGGAGACCCGGCATCACCCGGGCAGCGTCGTGGCCACGGGTGACACAGAGGAGACCCGGCGGCTCTGCCAGCAGGGACCCTCGGGCAGGTCCCTGGTTGCCAACCTCCTTCACGCGGGTTCCGCTCAGGGCAGTGCCCGCGGGCGATGGGGCGGGTGACGTCTGGCCTTCCCGCAGCCCGCTGCCACTGATGTCACCACCCGGCGACCGAAATCCCTAATTAAGTTTTGCTTCTCTCTCTGCCAATCTCATTTCCTGGTTCTTGTGCAATCGCAGATGCTTTCGGGTTTCTCCCCGAGCTGTTTATCCACCTGCGGGGCCAAAACATCTTCAGAAGACAAACAGAGGGTTTGGGGTCGGTGCCTGGTGAGGAGGTGTGATGGGGGGGACAGTGGGTCCGTGCCTGGCGAGGGGATGTCCTGGGGGGGGGGACACACCAAGCATGAAGGGCTTTTTTTTTTTAGCTGCCCCAGTGCAGATGTTTTACTGTTTTGCACAAAAACATTCCTGGGGGTGAGTCAGGCAGCCACAAGCATGAGTCTGCCTCCAGGACCGGGGGAATTAGCAAACCCCCAAACTGCTTTGGAGCCCGGTCACGCTTTGAAGCCTTTTCTCCGCTTGTAACGTTGAAAAACTGCTGAAAAACTGAGGCTGGAGAGTTGTGCTCACCTGGCTGGGTTTGCTGGGGGTTTATTTGACATCCTACCCTCCTCCCAGAAAAAAAATATCGGCGCGTTGGAGATAAGGCGCGGGAGGCGCCGGCGCAGGCTGTTTGCGCCGCGTCTGCGCCCGCAGCCGATCCCGCGCTGGCACCTTTCGGATCTGTCTGCTCCAACAAATGTGAACCCTGTCACGCCGTACCCGCGGAACGCTGAGAAGGCAGCGGCCCGTTTAATTAATCTAATTTAGATTTGGGTTCGGCTCAATGGCTGGGAATTGCTGCTAGATTTAAATAATCCACCCAAATTCACACCTGGTGGCTTTGGGTTTTTTAGCTAAGTGTAAATCAGACCAGAGCCGTTGCTGCGTGGGGATAATATTTGTTTTTAAAGGTACTTAACTACGCCGATGGGTGCTTCAAAATGTAAAATATTGTACTTTATCTCAATAATTTATGGATTGCAGGGGGTGATTTTGGTGTTTTCCCAGCAGCAATCCCTGCAGCCTTTTGTTCCCTCAGAGCTCAGATGCCCTTTCGCTGCGGGGGGGTGGCGGTGCCCGGAGGAGAGTGTAGGGGCAGGAGTGGCCCCTGGGGTGTCCAGCGCAGGGTGGGGGCATCAGGGGTGGTGTTCCTGTCCCCAGGGACCATCTGGTTGCCCATGTCCCCAGGGATCTGGTTGCCCCTGTCCCCCACATCCAGGCACCCCAAGCCGCTCCCAGGCATCTCGCCTCCGCAGGGCACGGTCCCAGGGAGGTTTTTGGGATGCCCCGGGGGGAGCACACCACGCTGCTCACACCAGCTCCGTGCCCCACGCCCCGGAGCAGGGCCGGGGGGGATGGACACAAAACACCCGCTGGCACGTAAGAGGGCAACCCTACAAAAACAAAGCGCTGGGAGGGAGCGCAGCAAGACGGTAAATAATATTTTCCATGAGTCATGCCTGTTGTTTTTTTAATAAATAGTAAGTTAATTAGCAAGTAACTTGTCATTTATTAATAAAGCGATGTTTTAAGGATGCAGTGAGTGCTGCTTTTAATAAGTAATATTTTAAAGAGAAATTAAAAAATCATCATGAAGGTTTTTCATGAGTAACCCCCGGGGTGGGGGCCGGGCCCCAGGGCGNTGTGTGTGCAGCGCCGAGCACCCGCGGGGGCGGCCGGGCGGGAGGTTGGTGGTGACTTATATTTTTTTTAAGGGGGTTGCTTTTAAAATGAAGGGAGGGGAATGGGCTAGGGGAGGGGATGGCGCACTCACCTGGGCGCTCTCGCAGGGCTGTGGCCATGTCGGTGTCGCACAGCTCCAGGCTGAACAAGCTGGTGCGGGAGCAGTACATGAGGCTGCCCCAGGATGGGCTGGTGCAGGTCACCTACGTCTGGATTGATGGCAGCGGCGAGGGCGTGCGCTGCAAGAGCAGGACCCTCGACAAGGAACCCAAGAGCATCGAAGGTAATGCCGGTCGGGATGATGGTTGGCGTGGTGGAGGGCCCTGAGCATTGCCGGGGAAAAGTTTTGGGGTGCTTCGGGCAGTGGGAGCTGGCCCTTGCCGCCCCTGGTTGCGTGGCACTGGCTGTGGTTGCTTAATGGGGTTATATCAAATGGCAGGGTAAACATCTGGCCTGCGTCGCCGTGGTTTGCTTAATCCATAATCTCTGTCATTAGCGCTGGGTGGGAAGGGGAGGATGAGATCCTCACCCCTTTCCACCGGGCAAACAGGCGTGGAGATGTGTTGGCATCCGGATGGGGTTTGGCGGAGGGAGGTGAAATGGCTGGGTCTGATCCTGCCTGTGCCCCGATGGTGCTGGGGGGGTGAACACCCAGCTCAGGGATCACCCCCGCTGGGCTCCGGGGATGGGCAAGAAAACCTTTGTGGCCATCGTCCCCTGGCACTCGGTGCCCTCTGGGTGCTCCATCCTGGCTGTGAGCCACCAGCACTTGGCACGATCTGCATGAGAGCGCGCTTTTCCCAGTCCCACTCCCCTCTCTGTCCCTCTCCTGCCTTGCAGATGTCCCCGAGTGGAATTTCGATGGCTCCAGCACGGCGCAGGCGGAGGGCTCCAACAGCGACATGTTCCTGGTGCCCGTCCGCATGTTCAGGGACCCTTTTTGCCTGGACCCCAACAAGCTGGTGCTCTGCGAAGTGCTGAAGTACAACAGGAAACCCGCAGGTGAGCACCTCCAGCATGCACCCCCCGGCTCCTGAGGGTCACCCCTTATTATTTAGGGTGCCGTCCCTCCGAGGGGCCGCCTGCTCTGTGCCGCTGGCACTGGGGAGCAGCTCAGCACCGAGCACTTGGCCCCAGGCTCCGAAATTCAAGCGCTGGTGGTGGCGGTTGTTTGCAGGAACCTGTTTTGGTGGTGCAGGGCGAGGAGAAGAGCAGCGAGACGCCCAAGGCGTCACCCAGCTTTACAGCCCGAGCACACCCAGCCCCCGGGGCTGGAAGCAGCGGGGTGTTTTAACGTGCCGGGTTTGTGGCCGCTCTCCTCGTTGATGGGTGGCTGCAGAAAAGGAGGTAGAAGGTGTTGGGACGGCGCGGGCTGGCTCGGGGTGACCTTTTGTAAGCAGCCCCGGAGCGCGCCGGCTCTTGGTCTTATCACCACAGGCAGAAGTTTGCAGTCCCGGCGTCTGTCCTCTCCGTCTGATAAAGTCCCAGACGGAGGAGGGGGAGCTGGTTTGCAGGAACACGCTGAGGGGCTCCCAGAGGGGTTCTTTGCCAGCAAATAACTGTTTATTTGCTGGAAAAGCAGGGCCACGTCCCCACTGGGTGCCTGGGGGGAGGGAGACGGCGTCTGCGGGGGTGATGCACACATCTGCCAGGGAGAGGAGAGGCTGCGGGCGGCGATGGTGAAAGACGGGGCTGGTTCCTCTTCAAACAACGTCATGCCTTTCAGCGGAGGGGGAAGCGTCTTGGCCGGGATTCTGCCTGGCAGCTCCTCAGCCGGAGCGGTTCCTAGAGAGCCCCTGGCCCTGGAGCTCCTGGGGCTGGCACGGGGCAGAGAGCTGAGCCCGGAGCCCTGCGACACCCCGCAGAGCAGCGCGGGGCACCCTCGGCCCTTCCCAGGGTGGGTGTCCGCGGAGGTTAAGGGATGTGTGGACTCTGGAGGAGGAACTGCCTTCCCCCACTTCTCCCATCAGTGCAAGGGAGGTGTCACTGCTCCTCTCCAGTCCCACACCCACGGCTTTATGTCGTAGCTGCTCTGGGGTCTTTTATTGCCATTTAAAGGCAGGATTTGCTGCCTCTCTCTGTGACAAGAGTTTTTCAGCCCTGCTGTTTCAGCCCGAACTCTCAGTCCCCTTGCCTGGCACGTTGTCCCATGGCAGGATGGTTCTGGGATGTCTGCATCTCCCTGGCAAAGCCTCGGTTGCCCTGAGCACCCCTGCCACCTCGAAGGGCCATGCCAGGGTCAGCCAGCCTGGATACTAACCAAAATCTTGGAGCAGGAGAAAGGATAATTAAGCTGAGGCTTGTATAAAGAGGATGGGGGTGAAGTAGTGATGGGATATGTGTAGTCCCTGGTCTCAGTTCTGCTGGATGTCTGTAGGACGGGGCTGGGGTATGGCTCCCAGTCTCTTGGTGTGTGAGCGGAGGATGCTCATGGACCATCAGTGGTGGTTTGGGGAGTAGGTGAATACAACCTCCTTGGCCTGTGGCTTGGTGCTGTGGTGCTGGAGTAGCTCTGCAAGGAGGAAACCGGTGAGCAGAGAAGTGTCGCAGGAAGGGGGAGAGCTGCTCACCGGTTTCCTTAAGGCTTCTGTGGGAAGCGCTTGGCAGTGGTGGAGTCCCACCATCTGAGCGGGGTATGGTGGGTGCCTGCCAACAGCGTGGGTCTAACCCAGACCTCTCTGCTCCCAGAGACCAACCTGAGACACACGTGCAAGAAGGTCATGGACTTGGTTAAGGACAGCCACCCCTGGTTCGGGATGGAGCAGGAGTACACACTGCTGGGCATCAATGGCCACCCCTACGGCTGGCCCGACAACGGCTTCCCCGGCCCACAGGGTAAGTGCTCCCTCCCTTCCCCAGCCCGTGCTCCCCTCGGCTCCCACCCTGCTGCTGCCTGGCAGCAGGAATCCTGTCCCCGACCTTGGACACAGCTTTCCCATCGCAGCAGACACCGGGCAGGAGCTGGAATGAGGTCAGGAGTGTTTGCCGAGGGCGCTGGGTGCCCGCAGCTCACTTGAGCCAGCCGGCAGCGCCGCTCCTGCCGGATCCTGGTTGCACAAACAGCTCAGCTGCACGACTTGTTTGGCAAGGGCTGGAGAACTGGGCTGGAAAAACCTCCCCGTGGCCGTTTGGCACATTGTGCCCTCCTGCAGCGGCGAGCGAGCCCCAAGCGCCTCAGCTGCCTCCTGGGAGAGAGCCAGGGGGTTCCCAACTTGACTTAATCAGCCTTTTGTGGAAACTGGCCACTTTCAACATCTCCCTTCCCCCAGGCGGGGAGAAGATCTTCATCTGACCTGCCTGAATGAGGAAGAGCTCTATAAAACCACAGCGAGCTGAATTTTCTAGCCATGAACAATGTCGGCTGTTGTCAGAACAATCTTGGATGCTTGATGCTCTCAGAGGGTCAGCAAGGTGCCGTGGGGCAGACCAAGCCAAGCTTTCCTTATCTCCTGGCCACCTCCCAGTTGATGCATTACAAGTCCTGTTGAACTGCTCAGATAAGGCTGAGGTTGCGCAGATGAATCGCTCCCGCTGCTGGTCCTGGAGCAGGGGTTGGTGACTCGATGCACCGTGGAGGGCAGCACCAGTTAGTTCCCATAAATCCTCTGCAGGTGATAGCTGGGACCCGGTGGGAGTGGTGGGACTCTGCTGCTGTTGTTCCCAAAAGCTTTACTTGGGTGGTGACTCCTCTTTCCTTTCCAGGCCCCTATTACTGCGGGGTCGGAGCAGATAAGGTGTACGGGCGTGATATCGTGGAGTCCCACTACAAGGCATGTCTCTATGCGGGGGTGAAGATCTGTGGCACCAACGCAGAGGTGATGCCCTCCCAGGTAGGTGGGGACGGCCCCCGCACAGCCCCGCTTTCCAGGGATGGATACAAGTTAGTGTGAGGTTGGAATAACCCTTCCAGCTCCTCTGGGATGCCAAACCCGGTGACTCCCCACATCGGTTTTGCCTGGATAGGAGTGGTTGTGCTGCCAGAATGAAGATGTGCGTGTTTGATTTTCTCCTAACTCACCCGGGCATGCAAATCCCTGTGTTTTGGGGCAGGCAAGTGAAATCTCAGCCCAACCAAACTGCAGTGGGCTCCTCGCACAGCTTGGCCGGGACTCTGGCAGCCCGGGTGGTGCTGGGTGCTCCCTCCGAGCTTTCCTTCCTGTCTGGAGCAGGGATGCGGGGCACAGGGTGAGCCCAGGATGGGCTGCAGAAGCAGCATGTGGAGCGATGTGTGTCTGCGTCCTGCTCCTCTACCCCAGGAGCCAGGAAGCTGGGGTGGGATACGGCCTTGGGAAGCAGCCTGGGGGCTGGGGGGATTTGGGTTTATTTGGGAGTCAGCCGCAGGGAGTCCCTGATTGCATTAGGCGGGTGGCCAGACTGACCGACGGCCATTTGGCCCCGCAGCCCGCGAATCGCTGACTCTCCTGCTGCTGATGTGGCGGCGATAAGCTGGGGGGGCTTATCTGCAGTGTGGCTGAGGCAGGACTTTTAACGACCCTGCTGTTTGCCCTGGCTTTTTCAGGGTCCTTCTTGGCTGCTTTCTGCATCCTGGGCTCCCTCTCGGCCAGGCCGTGCCAGCAGCCCTAAATGCGTCACCCCCGGCTTAGTCACCGAGGGTGGCGCAACCCCGGCTCCGGCCGGGAAAGCAGCAGCCCCAGGAAGGATGAACAGGTTCCTCATTAGTCCCCTGCGCTGTTTGCAGTGTGGGTTGGAGGGGGGTCCAGGACACCAGCAGCTCCAGCACCAGGCGTGGTGCTTATTTACCTCCATTTTGATTAACACCCTCCCTCCTCCAATTTGCTCTATGTCATCATGAGCAGTTTATTCCCATTATTTTGCATTCCAAAGCTGTCCTGTTGCTTAACTCGATGCTTCTCATCCCCGTTGCTGATTCTCGAGGTGTAAAGCTCAGCTGTGCCCCAGGCTGGCAGCCCTCACCGGGGGGGGCGTCAGTGGTGTGAGGGCTGGGGAGGCACAAACCTGTCCAAACTCACCGGCGCATCCACTTGCCTTTTCCAGTGGGAATTCCAGGTGGGCCCGTGTGAAGGCATTGAGATGGGGGATCACCTCTGGATGGCTCGGTTCATCCTCCACCGCGTCTGCGAGGACTTTGGGGTTGTGGCTACTCTGGACCCCAAACCGATGACCGGCAACTGGAACGGCGCCGGGTGTCACACCAACTACAGCACCGAGGAGATGCGGAGAGAAGGGGGTCTTAAGTAAGTCCTGGGGTGGGGGGTGGTCCCTGGGATGTACCTGGGAGGTTTGGGGTGTCCTTGGCCATGTGGCAGCTCCCTGGAACATGTGTGTCTCTGTACCTGGGTGGCTGCACCAGGCAGGGCTAGGGCTGTCCCAGCTCATTTTATTTTAAAAGCAGCTGGTGGTATGAGAGTGTCCCCGAGGCTGTCCTCGTCCCTGCACAGAAGGGGGTGGCAGCCTTCCCAACCATGGCTACACCCCCCAAATGGACCGACTGGCAAACCCAACCCCAATCCCCTCTCCCACAGGCACATCGAAGCCGCCATCGAGAAGCTGAGCAAGCGGCACGACTACCACATCTGCGTCTACGACCCGCGGGGCGGCAGGGACAACTCCCGGCGGCTCACCGGCCACCACGAGACATCCAACATCTTCGAGTTCTCCGCCGGCGTGGCCAACCGAGGCGCCAGCATCCGCATCCCGCGCCAGGTCGGCCAGGATGGCTATGGCTACTTTGAGGATCGGCGGCCGGCGGCCAACTGTGACCCCTATGCGGTCACCGAGGCCATCATGAGGACGACGGTGCTCAATGAGACCGGGGTGGAGACCAAGGACTATGCTGATCACTGAAGCCGTGGGGTGGGTGGAGGTTCTCGTTTCTACACTAGCTTCTCACGTGGGATTTGTGCCCCTGTGGTGTCCTCGGCTGCAAGTTCAGACTTTTTAGGAACCTCGCTTCTGGTTTTGTGAAACGTCGCCTTAGAAATATATATATTTTATAGTAAGAGGGAGGGACCCAACCTATTTTCTCAACCACTTTTTTTTCTGGCTGCTGTTTTTAAGTCGTAGGTGGGGAGGGTTTTTTTTAAAAACTTGGATTGAATTTTTTCCCGATGGACTTTACACTGTGATGTACATAGATCCCTACGTGGAAGCTGCAGCTGCTGCTGTTTGCACCTGGGGAGGGCGGGTGCTTTTTTTTCCATATCTCTGTTGCAAGGAAATGATAATAAATGATTTTCCTGGCTGCATGGCAGCCGGGTTATGCTGTGGCGGGTGCATTTTTCTCTAGCTCCTGGAGTTCCAGGGAGGATTTCAGTTGGGTCTTGCTGATGGGTTGCAGCCACGGAGCAGCCCGCAGTACCCCTGGGCAGGGGCTGGAGGAGCGGAGATGCTGGAGGATCCTTGGGGCAGGTGACTGGAGCTGCTTTGCCCCATTTGCCGGCGGCTGAAAGGCCATCTCCTTCCATCGTGATCCCCCAAAAGGCAAACAGAGAGGCGCAGGCTGAGCAAACAGTGGCCGGGGCAGCAGCTGGCAGGCGTTTACACAGGGTCTGCGCTGCTGAGTCAGCAAAGCCAGCCCCGCGCCGGGCACAGCGCGCCCTCCGCGCCGGGGACACCTTTGGCTGAGGGAGGGGAGCCCTGGGGACGTCCCCCTGCTGCACCCCAGCGCCCCAGTCTCTTTACTGGGGGAGAATTTTACTACGCCAGTCTCTTTACTGGGGGGGAATCCTAGATTTTACGCATAGAGCAAAATCCCCAGGTGGGGACACTTCTGTGTAGATGGGGTGTCAACAGGATCTCCAAGGGCCTGGGGTCCCTCCGTGCTGGAGCTGTGGGGAGGAGTCAGATGCCAGCGCAGGGGACAGCCCTACAGTCCCAGGAACAGGCAGGTCCGGTCCCTGGGACAGACCTGCAGGATGTGACCCAGCTGCAGCCTCCAGCGGGGAGTTACCTGGAGGCGAGTTGGTACCAGCAGGATGAACGGAGAGGGGACATCGTGTCCACTCCAGTGCAGTCATGGGGATTTTGAAACTGCTTTTACCTTTATCTTTGAATCCGACGCAGGTGACCAGCTGAAATGGAGGTCCCCACGTCCCTCCTGCAGGTCACGGCGCTGCCAGCGGAGCGGGAGCTGGGGAGGTGGCCGTGTCCCGGACCACAAGCAGCCAGAAGCCCTCCATGTCTCTGAGCTGTTCAAGAATAAATGTAACCCGGTCTCCACCCTCAGAAGGACAAATTTTCCTTCCAGAAATTGCCGTCTGGGGTGTTCAACGTTTTTCATCAAAACCACAGCGCTGTCTTGTTTTCCTCTTATTTCGATGATGCCTTTAATGGGTAATTTGAGCACTGGGACAGCGACTGCTGGATGCAGCTGGAAAATCAATAAAGAGCTAAATCTGGAGCAGGAAGGCTCATGTTTGTTTCCCTGACTGTACCAGGGCCTTAAAGTACTTCAGCTTTCATCACGCTGTGCTGTACAGCCCCTCCTAAATTCGGGGAATCATGTGAATCCACATTGCCAACACGCAAACAGCTTTGGCTGGACACGGCACCATGGTATGTCCGAGTGCTTTGTACCTGCGTGTCACCCTGCGATTCCCCTGTGGCAGGGAACCCTCCTCTTTGGGGGAGGACAGTGAAAAGGGAAATCCAAGGACTCACCCAAAGCCACAACCGGGGATTTTCCCTGAGCTGGGATCAGCTCTGGCCGCTGTTTGCTGGGGATGCTGCCCACCGGTCCCCATGCGGCTGGAGCTGCTGCGTGCCTGAACGCTTCCATGCTATCCTTTGCCAGAACCCAGCTCTCGCTTGTACTTTTTGAGGCTAAAATGGGCCAGAAACCATATGTCAGGTTGGTTTTTTTCCTAAAGCAAGAGTGATTCCCACCCACAGGGCCTGCAGCACAGGGGAAACAAGGACAAGAGCTTTCCTGATAATTTTGGCATGCCTGCTGCCGGCGAAGGGGGGTTCAGCCAGCGGAGCACCCCTGGCTGGGGCCAGAGGCCACGAGGGGAGACGGTGTCCACATCCAAGGGTTGGGCAGTGCCGGGAGGAGCACCCAGCATCGCCTGGAGCTCCACGCCGGATTGCAATGGGTAGGAGCAGTGCGGGGCGCCCCGGACGGACGGGGCTGCTGCAGGGACACTGTCCCAGGGCTTTCCCAAAGGCGGCTGGCGGGGGACGGGGCTGGGGAGCAGGAGGGTTTTGGGGGGCTGGAGGCGGTTCCCGGGGGGTTGCTGCCCTCCGCAGGCATGGACACACATCGCAGGGAGCGGGTCGGGCTCCGGCTCCCCCCGGGCTCCTGCCAGAGCAGCTGGTTGACAAAAGTCTTGTTTCTAAAAAAGCGTTGGGCGGGCGATGCCGGGGGGCTCTGACACACCACCCCCTTTTTCTGACCTCCCCCCGGACACCCCAAACCCTCGCCCACCGGACAGGCGCAGCCGCCTTTACCCAGTCTGGCATTTCCAGGCCAGCACTCACAGATAGTGCCAAATAAATACCCTTTTGGGCTCTTTCCCGTACCCATCCCAGCCCTCGGCTGGAGGCACGGAGCTGGGTGCTGCCGAGGGGTGCGTTACCCCTCAGGAGAGTTGTCCCTGGGGCTGTGACCCATCAGATGGACGAGTGGCTGCGGCAGATGGCTCCGGTGGGCTGCCAAGTTGGGACACACAAGGACTGGGAGTCCACTCTGGTCCCTTCCTTTGTCCCCCACCACCGAGCACCCCGGTGAGATGGTGCAGGGGGGGACACCCAGTGTGGGCGAGCATCGTGACCGCCCGGTGTTATGGAGCCACGGTGCAGGGGCTCAGAGGTTTCCTCTTCAGATCTCTCTTCATCAATATAAATTCCATTACTTTGAATTCAGTCGAAGCCTTCAGGATTGCTTTTTTTTTTTCCCAAGCCAGTTATAAAAAGGACATTAGAATTACAATTCTGGTGTTAACAATAGCATTACTCAAAGCTGCTGATCAGAAGCGGGGAGCTCTGGGTAGAATAAAGACCTAAACGAAAATGTCAATAATAACTTTTTTTTCCCCTCCCTGTTTTCCAGCCTGCACAATCTGCTTGGGTCTCTCTATCTTAATGAGCATTAAAATGGTTTCAAATTAGATCTACAGAAAATTGAATTTTTTTTTTCCCTCAGAAGCTTAGTCTGCCCTTTAAAGGCAAGTGATAATATTTTGGTTTCATATAAGAGCATCTTTGATCCCGAAGGCTCTCAGCCTGCAGAGAGACATGGCTCGTTACCAGCCGTTCGCTGCTGTTGAAATGCAACTGGAGGGGGACAGGCATCACGCAGCGGTACCCGACGTGCCAGGAGAAGAGGCAGGGAGAGGTTTGGCTGGGGGGTGCTTAGTCCTGGGCCCCCACTAGCCCTGATGACTTTCCTGGTCCGAACCTCACTCCCAAGGAGCCCAGCTGGCAGGTAGGTGGTGGTAGCCAGCTGCTTTCAGCCCCATTTGGTGTCTAAAACTACGGGACGAAAGAGCCCCAGCAGCCCAACCTTAGCTCTAGGTGTTGGGGGAGTCCCCGGGGACACCCCGGGTGACAGCAGTGTCTTGCGGAGAAGGGGATGCAGCCCAGAACCTGGCGATGCACGATGGGTTTTCTCATGTGTGTGATCAACCGCTGCTACAACCCCTCTGCCCCAGGCGTGGGGCTCAGCCGCAGGCACTGCGCGGGGAAGGGGTCCCACAGGCTGCCCGAAACCTGCCGCTCGCTCACTGCTGGGAAGACGCAGCAATTAGACTTTCCAGGAAAGCCCGTTACCATGGCAGGGCACTGGGAGCAGACGGTCACTTACCTCATCCACAAAACGGGGGGGATTTAGTCCGGGGGAGGTTACGTGGGCCCGGCGGTTGCACTTGGATGATGCAACGCAGCGCAACCACGAGCAACGCAATGCCCTGCAGCAGCACCCACAGCTCAGGGGGCTGTTTGCAGGGGCACTGGGGACTTGGTGGTGAGTGGGTGGGGGTAAACTGGGGCTTGCGCCTGGGTGTAAGAGGAGCCAATGTGTCTGCCCTCCTGCGCCTGGGAGAGCAGGCGGCAGGGGCTGTGACGGTGCAGGGCAGATCAGCCCCACGTCCCCATCAGCCCCCACAGGGTTGCACCGTCCCTGCTCATCTCAGACTCCTCCGCTCCCCCCAGCATCCAGCACCCCTCCTGAGCACCCCATCCTGCTGGTGGGTGAGCAGGGCCAGGTCAGTAGCGGGAGAGCAGGAGCTGCACAGGGTGTCAGGGCACTAACAGGCTTTAATGGCCCTGACCAGCCTCACCTGGAGCCCCAGCCCCTGGGCTCTGGGGGTCCATTTAAGCTCTGCCAGGGCCCTCACTCCCTGCTTAAGTTGCATTGAGGAGTGTTGGTCATCCAGACCTTAACCCATGGGCTGATTTCCCAAGTGGACCTGTCTTGCTGCTATAGACTTGGAGAAGACCCCCAGGCTGTGTTGTCCTCACCCAGCCTGAGCTGCAGGTTGATTTTCTGGCTGGATTTCAGATCTGCCTCGTTGTAGGGAATTTCCCTGATAGTCTGGACTCTTGGTTGAACATTTCTATCATCTCTGGATCAGCCATGCTTTGGAGCAGATGGATGGGGCCCTTGCTGGTGAGACTCTGCCTTATAGCTGTGGTGTTTCTTCTGGCTTCCTGGAATTTTGGGAGCCCCCTGGCCCTTGCTGTGC